>CATIWM010138315.1:0-10574 GCA_949671775.1 Mallotus repandus
TCATCGATGTCCTTTATAGGTTTTGTCTTGCATGTTCTTCGTCCATCCAGGTGGTAGGCAAGCATTAGGTTGATTAAAGTTTAGAAAGTCCTTAATTAGAGCTGTTGACCGTGCTTAGGAAATCATGAAATAAGCATTAAAGAAAGATTATAATAATTGAATTCATCTCACTCGACTCTGATATATGCAAGTCATACAAGAGATAAAGTTTGCAAAAATTTAAGAAAAGAGCTGTTATTATTTTTATTTTATTTTCAATGTATGAATGTTAATGTAGATGCATGTATTAAAGAAAGAAGAAAGAGGGCACTCCCTAGTCTAGAGGTGGTAATGATGGTGGCACTTGTCGATTTATTGTGTTTGAGGTTTTTTGTTTATCATTTCTGTTGACGATGTTATCGTTGTTGCGTATCGTTGTTGCGTATCGTATGCTTTAAAAATATAGCCCTTTGCTATATTCTTGTGGTTGTAGCTCTTGCTATGTTGTGTGACCCTTGTTGTATCACTTTTTAAGCGGCTTTCACCTTTTCGTACTCAGATTTGCTTTAACTTGCACGGTCGCATTAGCCTACAAAACAAAACAAAAGAATTGTAGTTAGTATTGGTTATATCTTTATACAATGATTTTGAGCCATTCTGGCTTCCCTTTTATTGCATTGCTTCTATTGATTTGATGCTCTTTGCTCTTGCTTATTGGCACAGTTGCTCTTCTCTTTTGGTGGTCTTGTGGTCCATGCTGGGAGGGCTTTATGCTTTTAGCCTTGTTTGACAATCTTGTTAGGATATGGCAATTGCTACATTATGTAGCTTTTGCTGTAGTGACTATAACCCTTGCTTTACTGACTGTAGCTCTTGAAATAGCATTTGTTGCCTTTGCTGTAATTATAGCTCTCATTGTGGTGTCTGTAGTCCTTGTTGTACTGATTATGGTTCTTATTATAATGACTGTAGCTCTTGTTGTAGTGTCTGTAGCTCTTGCTATAATTATAGCTCTTGTTGTGGTGTCTGTAGCCCTTTTTATACTGACTGTGATTCTTGTTATGACAATTATAGCTCTTGTTGTAGTGTCTGTAGATCTTGTTGTAATTATAGCTCTCGTTGTGGTGTCTGTAGCCCTTAATGTACTAACTGTGGTTCTTATTACAACAACTGTAGCTATTGTTGTGTTGCATGTAGCCCTCACTGTGATGACTTTAGCTCTAGCAGTGATAACTATAGCTCTGGGTATGATGATTGTGGCTTCGACTGTGAGGATAGTATCTTTGGGTGTGATGACTGTGGCTTCGACTGTGAGGACTGTATCTTTAGCTGTGATGATTGTAGCTCTGGCTGTGATGACTGTAGCTCTGGCTGTGATGACTGTAGCTTTAGCTGTGATGACTATAGCTCCAGCTGTGATGATTGTAGCTCCAGCTGTGAGAATTATAGCTTTGGCTATGACGACTATAGCTCTGGCTATTGCAGCTATAGCTCTTACTGTTTTTTGGTCCTCTGTGACATCTTTCACATTTTTGGAGCATTTTTGTTTTTTCTTTTTTCTTATTCTATTGTTATTCTGCTACTCCAGGAATTATGGATTTTCCTCCTATTCCCATCAACTTTGGTGGTGTGGATAACGCTTGTTTCACTTTTAATGACTTAAATTTGGAGGCAGGTGGTGCAGAGTTTACGCAGACTGGGGCAGGGACTTTTACCATTGTTGGAGTTACATAGACTGCTGGGACTGGTGGTGAAGCTTCTTCTCATCCATCTGGTTCTTAGGACGATCTTGGTCCACCTATACTTTCCCAGGGAGGTTTGATTCTTATTTTCATAGTTTGGAGACCTATGCTTGGACTATTCATCATTGCCAGGTTAGTTCTTGTCTACTTCCTCTGTAGGTTTTGTTGTTGTTTAGCCCTTGTTGTAGTTTACTTAGCTTTGGTTAGCTTTTGTTGTAGTTTAGCTTTTGTTGTAGTTTACTTAGCTTTGGTTATTTATGAAGCTTTTATTGTAGTTTAGCTCTTGTCATCCTGTCTGCTGCTCTTTTGTTCTTTCAAACACTGGCTTGCATGTTTTAGCTTTTGCTATCTGCTTTTCATTCTATAGTCTGTGTAATTCTTATTGTTAATCTAGCTCTAGCTGCTTGCTTGTTGCCTATTCTTTCTATTTAGCATTTGTTTTAATCGTTCTCCTACTACTTTATTTGACATTTTTTTTATTTTGTTCCTTGATCCCTTAATTGATCGATGTCATAGCAAGTGACTTTGTTCCTCCAGTTCTAGCCCCTCAGGCAGATCCTGCATAGCCTTCGGGCTCGAGAGGTAGGACTTTGCAGGCATCCTAGGGACATTATGCTTATAGGGTAGCATCTTTTTATTAGTTATGCTTGTCAACTTTTGCCTTTTCCTGCTTATGTACAAAATGTAACAAAATTTATTACTGGTAAACTATAAATGACATGAGTTATGATAACTTATCTACAGGATCAAAGATGTCATCAAAAGAGATCGGGTTTTTTCTGCTTTGATGAGGAGAGTATCCCTAGAACTGAGGGGATGACTTATGCTAATGGTGTAGCATCTAGTGGTTTAGTTCTTAGTGATTTGGTGACCACGGTGCCCCCAATGTTATATGGATTGTCGATTGCAGGAGCTGGGACGTGCTTCCCTTTACCTAGGGCTGGCATACCTTTGTTGGACGTAGCACCTACAGCACTACTCATGTCAATCTTTTGACTTTATTCGGGGTTTTTTCCCTTTCTTTGATTTGTTTGTTATCTGACTTTTTTGCTTTGTAGGTGCCTATTTCTACTGCTTAGTCTTGGTATACTATTACGATTAGTGCGCAGGAGTATTTCATGGAGTTCATTGGCACGCAGAGCGTATTTCCTCTTTTTGTTGACTGCTTATTATGCCTATTTTATGCAAATGCATGTGCCTTTATGAATGCATGAATGTAATGTATTATGCTAATTTAATGCAGAGTCAGCACATTCTTACTAGCCATGTATGGGAGAGAGAGCGAGCTGCTTAGAGGGAGCATGTTTAGCAGTTGGAGCAAGAGTTAGGCGATTTTCGCATGGGTCAGGATGATGAGGTGCCTAGCCCGGGTGGCAGAGATGCCTAAGTGGATTCAGCTTTTATTTATAATGGTGACCATGCTCTATGTAGTTGTTTAGGAGGCTAGGTGTAGGCCTTTGGTTATGGTCATTTTGTTGTTGTATCATTTTTTTAAGATCACAGACTCTGGATGTTGTATCTAGGCATCTGTACCATGTGTTGTTCATTTTACCACTTACTAGTGTTGTTGTATCTGACTGACTTGTATGCTCTTTGATGATGACTATAACATTTGTGCTTGTTGTACCTCTGGATGATGACCATGTGATTACGTTCAAATGTTGACTGTGTTGTGTGGATGTATGCATGATGATTGTGTCACATGATGAATGATAGCTTATTTCTCATCCTAGGACATGTATATGCGTGCAGATGAATGGAAACAAAATAATTTTTATCTTGAGCTTATGCGTGAATGTATTTAATGATCTTGATGCATGTATGCATGAAATGATTATGGTATTAGTATGCCAAGAAGAATAATATTGACTTGCACTCTTAGGGCATGCATCATGTAATGTAAACGAGTATGCTATATGATGAAGGTGAGCATTCCTTTAGGGAGAGTCAGATGATTAGTAGTTATGGGATCAGTATTGGTAACAGGAGGATCAATACATCTAAAGGAGAAACTAGGGATCTTGATGATAGTATGCTGAGCTAGATAGAATACAAGTTTAGCAGCTTGTCTATTTGCACTCCTTATAATCTAATGATGAATCAGAGAATGGCTTGTAGTAAGTATTCATTCAAGTACATGCCTCATATTATTATTTCTTTTCTAAACCCTTTTGCTTAGGCAGTTCTATGCACCTAGTTGGGCTTTTATCTTTTATTCTTTCTTTTCTCTTTTCTTTTCATTTTTTCTTTCTTTTTTTCATCATTTTTTATTTTTTTCGAATGAGGTTGTTGCGAGAATTGAACACTTGCAGTTTTAATGGAGTGTAAAGTGAGTAAAGATAATCAATAGATTATAAGGTAATGACAAACAAAGGATTTAGCATTCCACCAAGATGTCTGATAAACTACATAAATATTCAGCACTACCAAATTAATAAAATAAGGGTTCATTATTTACATCAGAGAGGAGTTTCATTGATCTTCTTCATTCTAGCTATGATATTACTTATTTGTGATATTCATTGAAGATAAATCCCTTTTCATTTTCTCTTTTTAGGATGACCAACTATAAAGTTCCAGAAACCAGGTTGGGTCTATGAAGTGAACTCCCCATCAATTCCTTAAGACTCATGTGACCCGAAGAAGAGAATATCCATGTTTGAGGGTAATTGTGATGTAGTTGGGTAGCTGGGTAATAGTTTATTTTTGGAAATGGCATAGGGTGTAGGTGATGGCACATTATGGTAATTAGGCAAAGGGTTGGTTTTAACATTAGGCTACATTTCAAGGTCTTTAATCTTGCAAGAATATATCAGGTCCTGGATTCTATCCTTCAGGACATAACAGTTGTCAATTGTATGGCCAGGCATTTAGTGGAAGTGGCAGAAGAGGTCATTATTGATATAAGGGGGTAAAGGGCTAGGTAAAGGTTTGGGCTCAAGAGATTTAAAGAGGCCTCTTTGTTAGAGTCTTTGAAAGATTTTGGACAAAGGCATATTAAAGTTTGAATACTTTCGATTCTTTATGGCTTTCACATTTGGGGTTATTTTAGCAGGGTGAGTGTTTTGGTTAGGTTGGCTTGGTTCCCTATAAAACTTTTCGGGTTGAGAGGCTTCTTCATCCATCATGCAGGTGTCGGCTTAGTGAAACACTTCAAAGGAAGGATAATGGGCAAATTACATCTGTTCATGGAGGTGAGATTGTACTTCTTTGATTTGTTCATCTTCTGGAAGTCTATCTCTCATCAGAGCAACTTTCCATGTCTATCTGGTGATGTAGTCTGAAAAGCTTTAACCATTCCTCTGCGTGGTGGCTCTCAAGTTACACCTCGTGACATCAACATGTGTGTCGTGTTCATGTTGTTTAATAAATTTCTGAGTGGGGAGCTCTGGATGTAATGGATCATAACCCTCTATACTTTGGTTGCCCACTTTTAGAATTTTGGCTTCATCAAGTTGAGAGTGAAAGGGCTACTTAGAGTGATCTTGTATGAGTTCATTGAGACCTTCGATCATAGTATTGGTATTTTCCTTCACTAGAATCTCGAACTGAATGATCTTACACTTCATTTGTTCCTCAAACTAAGTAATCTTGTCAGCTAGTTTTTGGATTTTCGTGGTTAATTTAGATTTGGTTGCACCTGCTTCTCTGGGAGAGGATTAAAGAAACACTCCTTTGTAATTATCCTTAGGCTTGCTCATGATTTCTTTCCTCTTTCTCAACTCAAGATTAGGGGTGTCGGATGCCCCATTTTCATTAAAAATGCCAGTTGAGAGGATTATCTCATCCTTAGAGTTTAGGGTCTGATTGAGAACGTACTTAAAGGATGGCTTTGATTTTAGCTCTAAGGATGTAGGTTGAGCCACCATCAGCTACATATTCCTTCTCATGCTCTTTGAGTTGGTCATTGAGGCTTTGATTCCCAAATTGTTTGGCCATTTTGAATTCTAACCGTTTCTGACTCTCCCTTTAGGGTTGCTTTTGGGGTGGTTTGTGGCAGCATAAATGATGGGGTTAGTGCACCTATCATGAAATGCATGTATGAGTACAATTTTTATGAGATGTATGCATGGATGCATGATTTTATTAAAAGGATGAGATTAATGTGAAGAAAAAAGATAGCACGAATGCATGTTATGTCGTGCGCTACGAGATATTTATTGAAGTGTAGAGCCTTATTAGCAATGCATATGATGCTCTTTGAAAAAAAAACACAACAAAGAGAAAAGGTTAGTAATCATTAAGATATGCAAAAAGAAAGAATTATTGATGCTTGTCATGCCATAAGCTGTAGAAGAGTCATCATGTGTGCATTACGTGTTCATATAAAGGGATGGGGTGAGAATATATGCATGGGATGTCTATACAAAAATATGGAATGGCTACAAAAAACCATGGTTAGTGTATGCTATTTACATGTAAGCAATATATGCACTATTGAAAGAAAAAGAATAAAACTGATTAATATTTCTTGCACAGGGAACAAACCATACACATGCAAGCTCTCACTTCTAACCTTATCGCTCCACATGGTTATTAAGTCTCTTTCATGGGTGGTTTTGACCCAATAGTCAGCATGGGACTATGGTTCCGCTCTCAGACTAGGTTGTTTCAATTGATATTGATTAGAACCAAAAGGTAAACAAAAGAACAATGCTTAAATGCACTTGAGATAATCACACAATGTTAATGTGGGGACCAGTCATTGGGTCACAAATGGCGTCTATAATCTATGCATGCCCTCGTGCGCAGGGGCTATAGCCAACAAAAGGGTCTAATTTCATGTCCCTGCATCGATATTCGATACATTTACCAAGAGACTTTAAAGTATCGTTTGATAGTTTACAGTTTGATTCTTTCAACATAAATGTCTGCAATGTAGTCAAATTCCTGACCCATCTATTTGATATGATAAGGGTAAATGGATGATGCTCCTAGGTTCCGTTATTAAAAGATGCCACTATTCACCAATTCTCATATGGCAACCATACTGAGGTGGATGATTCTTATCATTTCTTGCACATCAGGCTTATGTAAGGTAAATAAGGATCAAACAGTTTAAGTATGAGTAGTCTATGAGAATGGACTTAATGACGTCAATCGGTGATAGAAACTAAAAGTGTCATAGCACTTGTGAATGTCAAGTCAAACAGACAGCATCAGGGTTAGCATGTAAAGCTTGGTGGGATCCTAGTGGAGATTTCTATTGGTTTATTTACATGGGCTCAGTCGAAGGTAAAAGGCTAAGGGCTCCTTTAGTGAGAATGCTCCCCCATGACTAGGGTTACAGATGCCGGTCAGTGAGTCTAACATTCTTTTGATAACTCAAGTCACCTCCCTTAAGGACTTGGGTCATAGACTCTGGTCAGATGAGTTTGGTGAAACCAAGACTAAAGGCTAAAGGTGAAAAATCTAAATCGGTCACCCTATGACTCATGTGGAATCATAGTGGATCACTTTCCGTCATTGTCAGTTGATTGGGACCAATGGTACACGTGTGATGTGTTGTGCAAATGCAATGGTGAAGGGCTCCATATGATTGAGTATTATGTAATGAGAAATAGCTATTTTCGAATTGATCTCTCTAATTAGCATCCTCAACAAAGTCACCATTGTGAGCGACCTAATTTTTCTGTTGTGTTTTTGAGATAGCTTTACCGAATGGGACATTCGTTCCATTTATGAAACAAGGAAAATGATTGGTCTCGAGGGGATGCGAGACACTTTGTGTTTATGGAGTCACCACCTGATTTTTAGAAAATCAAGAAAATATGAAAGGGACGGCATCAGGTCACTCAATAATTATCATCCCCAGCAGAGATTCTAGATTCAGGAGATCGCATCTACTTTTTGACTATTTCTCATTATAATACTCAATAAATGGCTATAGCAACACCCTTGTTTCAATAATGACAGTTGATATATGCACATTCACACAAGCACATTGATAATAATGGAAAATAAAAGAGAGTAAGTATGATTATTTACAGGGCTTTCCTAGTAAATACATTTAAAAAGGAATAAAGGGGTGCAAAAATGTAAATCTAATTCTAATCTAAAAATATACTTGCAAAACATATGTTAGCACAACTATATGCGATTCCATCCATTCATCCATTCAGTAATCGGAGTGGTAAGTCGCTCGTTTTAAGCAAACATTGCTCAAAACAAGCAACTCATTAGACCGGTGTTTGACTCACAAGACCGAAGTTCAACTTTGTGAAAATTGAAAGTTAATTTTGACAAAACAGATGTCGGAAACACGTCCGTAAGCCCTTCAAACTTCCAAAAGTAACCTTGAAATAGTGCACGTAACCCCGAGAAGTAGCGTGTGATCACACTCGAATGTATTTTGCTCACGCAAGAAAATGGAAGCCAATTTTGAATAAACATACATCAAAAACACATTCGGAAGGTCCAAAAACACCCATAAAACAGCGCAATTAGAGCCCAAGAAGGCCGCGTAACGCGTGCAAGAGCGCGTAATCACGCACCCAACTCCATGATCACCTACAAATGCATGTGATCACGCACATTTTCCTTTCTTTTTTCACATATTTTTTGGCACATTTCCCTATAAATAGAGGCCTCTACCTCCCATTTTGACAAGGCTAGAGCCTAGGAAACACTGGCAAGAGCCAAGAAGAAAAAAAGGCAAGAGCCAAAAGCACACGTACACTGAAACACTGTCAAATTGAAGACTCATGAGTCCTAATTCACACACTTTTAGCCCACTTTCTACATTTTTCATAGGATTTTTAGACCGCTTTTAAACCAAACCCACCCTCATCTTTCTCAAAGCGTGCTTTAAAGGCATACGAATTTGCATTACACGTCATTTTCAACCTCTCGATGAGGAAAGCTTTAAAATCTCTCAAAGCTAAAGCTTCAAAAACATAAAACAAGTTCAGTCGAATCTGAGGACCAAATAATAATTTTTGCATGTTTATTTTACTTTCTTGCATTTTATTTTATTGCCGCCAGTAGTTGAGAAATTGTTGTGATTGTGTGATGAGACTGGCAACTTGCATGTTGATTGAATAATCTCTACTTTGTTTGTTTATAATTAACTATCATTTTCCTTTAATATGCATTCAATAAACACAAAAGCTCCTTATGTAAGCTAGAGCTCTGATATCGCGGTCCAATGATGCAATCATCATCATTTACTATTTATCTCATCATTTAGAAATGCTTTATAATAAATCTTGCTAGAGCATAAACTACGTACATTTTTTTTGTCATTCATGATGCATCAATCATCTTTGTTGTGCCTATATACTATCTGAGTGGATGAATAGATGGAATTGCATATAGTTGTGTGGCGGAGCTTAAAGAAGCGAAGCGAGCCTAGAGTAGCAGCCTGTTTTACAGGTGTATTCTAGATTAGGTCTGGATTTATATTTTTGCACTTTTTCTCTTTCATATGTATTTGCTAAGAAGCCTTATAAATAATTATGTTGAACTTCTCGTACTCTCCATAATTATCAATGTGCTTATGTGAATGCATATATACCAACTATCATTACCAAAACTAGGGTGATGTGGTAGTCATATATTGAGTATTAAAATGAGAAATAGTCAAAAGGTATATGAGATCTCTCAGGCTTAGAATCTCTGCTGGGGATGATACTTGTTGAGTGACCCGATGCCATCCCTTTCATCTTTTCCTGGTTTTCTAAAAACTAGGTGGCGACTCCAAACACAAAAGCATCTCACATCCCCCCAAGACCAAACATTTGTCCCTATCCCGTAAACAGAATGGATGTCCTATTCAGCAAAGTTTTCATGTCCCACTCAGAATCCTCGGTCACTCATAGTGGTGACTCCACTGAGGACTCTTGTTAGATAGGTCAATTCAAAAATGACTATTTCTCATTACTTAATACTCAATCATATGGAGCCCTTAACCATTACATTTGCACTACATAATCACACGTGCACCCTTGGTCCCTATCAGCTGACAATGACGGAAAGTGATCCACTATGGTTCCACACAAGTCATAGGGTGACCGATTTGGATTTTTCACCTTTAGCCTTTACTCATGGTTTCATCGGACTCATCTGACTAAAGTTTGTGATGCAAGTCCTTAAAGGGGGTGACCCGAGTTATCAAAAGAATGCTAGACTCACTAACAAGAGTCCGTAACCCTAGTCATGGGGGGGCATTCTCGCTAAAAGAGCCCTTAGCCTTATACCTTCGACTCAGCCCATGTAAATAAACCAAGAGAAATCTCCACTAAGATCCCACCAAGCTTTGCATCCTAGCCCTAATATTATTTGTTTCACCTGACACTCACAAATGCTATGACACTTTTAGTTTCCATCATCGATTGACATCATTACGTCAGTTCTCACAGATCGTGTGAACCTTGTTTGCCTTGCATCAGCCCGATATGTAATAAAATAGATGAGTCAGAAATTTCACTAGATTGCAAACATTTATGTTGAAAAAATCAAATTGTAAACTCTTGAACAATACTTTCATGCCTCTTGGTAAATGTATCGAATATTGATGTGGAGACATGAAACTGGACCCCTCTTGTTGACTATAGCCCCTACACACGCGAGCGTGTAAGGACTATAGATGCCATTTGTGACCCAACAACTACTCCTCACATTGACATTATATGCTTACCTCAAGTGCATTTAAGCATCGTTCCTTAGTTTACCTCTTAATTTTCATCAATATAAATTGAAACAACCTAGTCTGAGAGCGGAACCATAGTCCCATGTTGACTATTGGGTCAAAACCCATATAGGAAAGAGACTGAATAACCACATGGAGTGATAAGGTTGGAAGCAAGAGCTTGCTTGTGATTGGTTTGTTCCCTGTGCAAGAAATACTAACCA
>CATIWM010138316.1:0-13681 GCA_949671775.1 Mallotus repandus
AACACCCTTTACCTTCTTTGTTCCATCTCAATTCTCTTCAATCAATTGGTATTTTTTAGTGAGTTAGTGCCCAAATTATAAGTTTAAACACTTTCTAAAACATCACTCTCATTGATTCTCATTTTATTTTTTGGGTTTGGGGCATTAAAATCAAGATTGGAAGGTAAAGGAGTGCAAAATCGCACTATTCAGACATGAACAACTGGTTTTGGCCTATGAACAACTAAACTGGTTGTTCATTGCCCAAAACCAATTGTTGGTCTTTCTATAACAGCTATTGAGGCCCCCAAAATTGGCTAAACAGCAGGCAAATCTAGTTATCCACTCCTTTGTACTCCAGATGACTCCGATGATGGTTTTTAGGGTTCTTAAGGGTTCATACTTACCTGAGCATGATTCTAACCCTTCCCTAAGATCCTAGGATGATGGAATTGAATTAGTGTAAAATATTTTTCTATTGTTAAATGATTTTACAATTATTTTTCTTTTATTTCTTAAAACTCCTTCAAAGTGCTTTTAAAATATGATCATTGTTCTTGCTTTGGTTTGATGATTGTGATTATGTTTGTGGGTATTTGTGTGTCTTCAAATTGAATGTTTTTTTTGATTTTATTTGCTATTTGTGGTTTATTTGAGTAATATTACATGTTTTAAACTTTTGTTAGTATGTATTGTGGTCATGTGTTACTTGATTATGCTTGTTTGTGCTCAATTGTGCTTTGATTGTTGATTCATCTTTGCTGTGACATTATTTACATATTTTGTGTTATAATTTAGGGTTTTATTATATGTGAGTCATTTCAGTTATGTTTTTCATTTTGGATTATAATTTTTGCATTTTGTGAACCTTGTGTTAAATTGAGAGCATAACTTGTGTTATTGGTGATTATTGCTATCATTTTGATACAAGTACTTTATTTAAGTGTTTTTAGTTCAGTTTTAGAGTCTTGTGAATCCTTATCTTCATATCCCATGCTTTGATTTAGTCAATTTTGTGTTTATTTTGAGTTGGGTGTCAAGTAAAGCTTTTAAATACAATTTGTGCTAATGTAGTGTCTATAACCTTATTTAAGTCTTATTTCTTTGTCATTTTTGTGTCTATTTCATATCTAGTATTATTTTATTGTCTCTACTAACCTTTTTCTCTACTCTTATATATACCATATTTCTATTCTATACTTCTCCCTCAATTTCTCGTGCATTATTGCATTATCATGCATTCATGTGCCTTTATGCATATCATTTGATTGATGTGTATCACTATCATGTGTGTGCTCATTTTTAGATCCTATAGATGCATACTTACATGCTTCCAGGTTTGAATCACTTGCATACTTGCATGCTTCTCGAATTTGCGTCACTTTGCATGGTTCCTGAATTGCATCATGCATCATACTTTGCATGCACTCCAGATTTATTTAATGCTTGTCTGAGCATGTATTGCATTAGCATCATCCATTGCATCATATATATCTCTTGTTATCATAATCTTTAGATCAAAATCTCAAGTTACTAACTTTACTAACTTTCACTAACTTCTTCCTAACTTTTATTTTCATTTATTATTTTGATTGTTAATTTATGATTTATGTTGTTATCTTACCAATTATCATCTCTATCTCTGCACTTAACTCTCATTTCTTTTCATTTTTATCTCTTATTTATGTTTTTTTTTATTTTTATCTTTTTTTTTGTAATCTTTACACCTACTCCTTCTTTATTTATTTGTCCTTCTTCTTTATTGATTTGCTTTAATTTATGATTTCATTATTATGTGACCTCTTTAATATTGTTCATGTTTAATTTGGCTTGATGATAACAAATTGCCTTTTATTTTTATGTTTAATTTATGTTTCATATATTGCTAGAATCCAAAAAAAAAAAAAAAACCAAAGATAAACCAAAGCTGTTTTTCTTATTTTATTAGGTAATTAATCTCTTATGGTTATTAAAATGGTGTCTTTTGCACTTATTTTTCAATAAATAAATCCTTTTTCATTTTTTCTCATTTTATTTAAATATGGAATTTTCTTTAATAAGAAATTATCATTTTTCAAGGTAAGTTTAATTTTTGCTTAAATAAGATTAATACCCTTTTTACGCTTTATTTGTGTTGTTCTTTGTTGATCACAAAAATCATCCAAATACAAGGATATGGATCACAATTTCCTTTATTTATTATTTTTTAAAAATAAAATGATTTGATTATGTGTTCAATTATTTATAATGTGTGAAATGTTCATCCAAGGTAGAAAATTTACATTTTAAGGCCTAACTTGATGGAATCTCATATTATGAATTAATGGTTCACATAATTAATCAAATATAATTTTAAATGCTTTTATAAACTATTTGTAATTTAAAAATCCATTTTTCAAGTATTTTTCCTTTATTTTGATTTAAAATTTACTTTCTATTTAAACTCTTAAAAATATTCATTTTAATTTCTTTTTAAATCTAAATTCATCTTTATTTTGGATTTTAAAGTTATTTTCATTTCATTTTTCAAATAAAATATTTTATTGCCCCAAAACTCGGAATATAGAGCAATCATGGAGCGGATATTCATGAAATGTGTTAGCCATTCTCATCCTTCTTCTCTTTTAATTTATTTTATTACTTAGCATGCATATTTGTTCATATCACGATTATGCCATAATTACCATGCCATGGGTTAATTGCTTCGTTTGTTGATTTATATTTATCATGTTCACATGTTTTATTATTATTTCATGATTATAGTTAAATACCATGTTTGTGTATTATTATTGTAGTATGTTATATGTTGTGCCATGTGTGCCAAGATTAAATCTACGTGTTTTAGTTTAGCATATTCCATGATCATGCATCATCCTATTATTATGTCATATGCCATGATCATGCATCATCCTATTATTATGTCATATGTCATGATCATGCATCATCCTATTATTATGTAATTTGCCATTTTCATGTATCATTTCCTCGTATTGTTTTATGCTTCTGTATATATTGTGTTTGTATTTGCATGTAGATGTTGATCTATAATAGTACATAGTTCTTGGAAGCACTGTACATAAATTAAGGCCGGCAATGCTCAACATCCGGGCGGTATGGAGATACCTTAAACAAAAGAACCTAATCCAATTGGCATCAAAATTTGAATTCAATGCTTTATCCAATGGGTGAATGTAGTTCCAAGCAAGAGATCGAGTTTGCCTAAGTCCTTAAAATGGATAATTTCTCGGGTGATATCGAGTGGTGACTCCTTATTTCTCCTGCTTGAGTGAAGGGTTGTAAGTGCATTTATGTTGTCCCTAAGCTCTTTCAGTACTCCCCTCACTACCCTCTATTTTTTCCGTAACAAGGAAAAAGGGTATGTGATCCAAGGTCTTATTAGACACATATGTACTTGGGTTAGTTGGTACACAACAAAGCATCATAAGGCCAAATATTGAAGTTAACAATTTTGAGATCAAATAAGCCTTATTGCAAATGATACAATCAACTATCCAATTCTATCGCATGCTGAATGAGGATCTGAATGACCACATAGCAAATTTTTTAGAGATTTATGATACACTCAAATATAATGGTGTGTCAAATGATGCATTTTAATTAAGGTTGTTCCCTTTCACTCTAAAGGAAAAGGCTAGAGCATGGTTGAAATCTCAACCGTCGGGTTTTTTAGGTAATTGGGATGACTTGGCTAATGCTTTTGTTGAAAAAATGTTTTCCACCATCCAAGATAACAAAGTTGGTGAAGGAGTTAACATCATTTCAACAATTTGATAATGAGTCCTTGAGTGAAGTATGAGAGAGGTTTATAGATTTGCAAAGGAGTTGTCTACATCATGGACTACCTAAGGATGTGTTGATTAGAACATTCTATAATGGAGTCACAAGTTCCATAAGAGACTTCATTGATGCCAAAGCGGGTGGATTCTTGATAAGGCAGATAGTAGATAAAGCTGTACAGTTGCTAGAAAGGATGGCACGTGACAACTGCTTATGGGCCTCTGAGCATTCCAATCTACTAAAATAGATGGGAAGACTAGAACTTGACATAGTGACAACCCTTCAAGTTCAAATAGCCGCACTTATAAAGCATACTGGAAACCTTACTCATAAACCCAATTCAGCCCTTACACAATTGTTAGGTGAGTCTTGTAATTTATTGGGCTATTCTAATAATGATTTTGGTATTTGTTATGCAAGTATGATGGGAGATGGTTACATGAAGTAGCTGAATTATGTTAGGAACCAATTTCAAGGAAGCAAAGCAACAACCCACACTCCAATATCTACAATCCAGGGTGGCAAAATCACCCAAATTTTTCATGGAGTAATAACAATAATGTGCCTGCACCAACTTTTCCAAACAACAATAATTTGCCAAGGCAATAAGCACCCCCAGGATTTTAGCATGCACAAGAAGATAGAATGGCATCAGTGGAAAATAAACTAAATAAATTCTTGGATGTTATTATCAATAAATTGGCAAGTCAAGATGAGAACAAAAAGAGGATGGAGGCTAAGTTTGATGAAATTACAAGGAACCATACCTCTTCAATTTATAATATTGAGGTTCAGTTAGGTCAACTTGCATATGCCATAGCTACAAGGAACCAAGAAAATTTTCCAAGTAACACTGAGAAAAATCCTAGGAAGCAAGTGAAGCGATTACACATAGAAGTGGAAAAGAAGTGAAATCTCAAGCTAAAATTGCCAAAGAAGCTAAAAACAAGGAAGATAACCAATATGTAATGGTTGAGGATATCCTCAAGGAAGATCATGTTGCAAGTAAGAAGAGAAATGAACAAGTCACACGTTCATATGCACCAAAGATCCCTTATCCATAAAGGCTACAGAAGCCACAAGATAAGTAACAATTTGCTAAGTTTTTAGAGATTTTTAAAAAGCTCCACATCAATATTCCTTTGGCATAAGTACTTATCAAGATGCCCAATTATGCCAAAGTTTTTAAGGACCTAATTACAAAGAAACACAAATGGGATGATAATGAGACAATACCCTTAATAGAGACATGCAGTTCTATTATCTTAAGAAAAATTCCAGTTAAATTGGAAGATCCAGGGAATTTTACTATACCTTGTATTGTTAGTACTAGTGAATTTCCTAAGTGTTTATGCGATTTAGTATCAAGCATTAATTTAATGCCTTTATTTGTTTTTAGGAAACTTAGACTTAGGGAAGTAAAAGCAACTAACATGTCCTTATAATTGGTACACCACTCTATTAAGTAACCACATGGAGTTGTGGAGTATGTGTTTGTGAAGGTAGATAAGTTTATTTTTTCGGTGGATTTTATTGTGTTAGATTTTATGGAGGATAGCAAGTGTCCTTTAATTTTTGGGAGGCCATTCTTGAACATCGGTAGGGCACTTATAGATGTCTATGGGGGTAAAATGACTGTTTAAGTAGGGGATGAAAGTGTAGAATTTGTGATGTCTAAATTTATGAAGCACCCTATATAGAGGATGAAATGTGTATGAAATTTGAGGTTATGGATGAGTGTGTAAAGGAAGTAATTTGTAAAAAAGCGGCAAATAAAGAAGTTGAGGTAGGTAATAAGGATTATGAAAGTGAGCAAAAGAACACATTTACAAAAAATGAAATTTTATTAAGAAGTGACAACCTAATACCCATACGCCTACAATACCTTCCTAAGAAGAAGAAGAAGAAGAATAAGAGGAGGAAGGAGAAATTGAAGCTCAACAAACCTAAACAAGTGAAATTCACCAAGTTGTTAGGTTATCACATCCCCTTGTCATTGCCTCTTGGATTACCTCCTAAAGATGAGTTATCTTTTCCTTATTTAATTTTTTTAGTTTTATTTATTTTCTTTAGTTGTTTTTATGTTGTGTTTGTTTGTGTGCATGCTTGATTTTCACATTAAGGCTAATATGAAGATTAAGTGTGGGGGAAGGGTTTAGCATTTGCATGTGAAAGGCATTTTGTTAGATTTTTGTTAGTGTCAATTATTACCTAGTTTTTTTTATTTAATTTTTATAGGATTTATTAGTATTTCTTTATATTTTATTTAGTTTATTATTTATAATTAGTGTTTTATTAGGATTAGCTTGATTTTATTTCCTTTTAGTTTCCTAGTTAATTTATGCATTTTTTATATGTAGGAATTTTGTTTTCCTAAAGAGTCCGGAATTCAAGCCAATAATTAAGGAGCTATTTTGTGAAGTTATTTTCCGAATTGGAAGAGGTTTTGAAGGAGAAAAATTATTGTTTTGATCCTAGGACAAATTTTGGATATTTTTCTCTATAAAAAGAGATTTTTGGCTTTAGGTTAAAGAGAGCTGTTAGGGTGGAAGCACCATTGAAGAGGTCAACAAAGATTGAAGATTGAAGCGCACTTAAACGAGTTTTATCTGATCTTCTTCTTCCTTCTTTTGTTATTTATTTTATGTTTGTAATTCTTTTTAAAGCCATTTTTGGCTAAACTTTATTTTAGGGTTTGGGTTAAGAGAAGTTTTTATAGGTTGTGATTGAACAATTATTTTTAGCATTAAATTGATTTTTAGTTAATTCTATGAGTTGTGCTTATTTTCTTGCTTTCGATTTTGGATCCAATTAATAGCATGTTTATGGGTAAATTAACCAATTAGAGTTAGGAAAATTTACTAGCTTAAGACTTATAGGACTTAGACCACTCGACCACAAGAGTAGGTGAGCTCTTCGGGGAACCATGACAGTTGGTGGGGTCTATGGTGGTAAATTAATTGTTAAGGAACTTAATGAGTTTAGATTAACTTCTTAACTATGAGAGTAGGTTAAACATTAATCTCAACATGCTTAATTGAACTCGAGAGAGTCATTAGGTATTTTAGAATAATTACCCTTAACTAAAATTAAAGGAATTAATAACTAAGTTATTCATGATTGATCTAGAATAGTGAAATTGGATCCAAGCTCTATATTTTAATTAATTGGTTTTCTTTCATAATTTAGTTATTTAATTTCATATTTGATTTCTTTAATTATTTTATTTGATTTGCTAGCCAGGAACATAAGTAGAAAAATTGATATTCAATATTCAATCCTCATGGGAACGATATCTTTTGCACTACAATTCACGATCCGTGCACTTGTAGATTTTGAACACAATAATTTTTATTTTTTTCTTTAATTTTGTTTCAAAATTTTTGGTAGATTTTTAGGAAATGTAGTCATTGAATGTTGCATATACACACTTGAATTTTTATAATCTATCATTAGGATGAGCTGGATACATTGGATGTGATTTTCTTGAACATGTGTGATAATCTCCTTTTAATGCTTAATTTGTGATTTTTAAGCTAGATTGATAACTTGAAGTTAAGGACTTTTGATATTTTAATGAACTTAATGCTTCCTTTTCTTTTGAGTGATAGAATTTTATGGCTTAATGTTTGAGAAAGATGTTTGTAAGTAGAACTAAATTTTGATCTTTAGTTTGCTTTTTAAGTTTGACACAAAAAATGGTAGCTCTCAAAAAAGAAATAAAATTTCTCTTATATTAAGGAGCTAAAATATTAATATTTAAATCTTTATATGCTCCAAAACTACTCCAATGCTCTAAAAAGAGTATGAGTATCCAAAGGACCCATTTGGTAGTATCCACGCTTAGTAGTGCAGGAACAACAGGGGATACTAAGAGTCGGAAGAATGGTAAGAGAGAAAAAAAAATGAACGGAAATAGATAAATAGTGCTACCTTTTATGGATTAGATTCTAGAGTCGCTAAGGTTGAGACAAAGGTTTTATTTGCTTTCATTTTGCTTCGATGTCAACTTATAAATTTTTGAGAATTCAACTGAAAAGTTTGCTCTCCACTTGGTAATTCTTATGTCTTTGACTTCGAGTTATCAATTTAGTTTGTAAGTATAATTTTTGTATTAATTGAAGATTGTTATGGATGGTTGAGTAATGTTTGCCAGTGTGTTTAATTTGTTTTGTTAATAAGTGTTCTCTTGAATTTTGTTTGAGGACAAGCAAAAGCTCAAGTGTGGGGAATTGATAAGTGCTAAAAATAATAAATTTTGAGCATTAAATAGTTGCATTTCATTATTACAAATATAGGTTTTTATGACTTAAAAGCATGATTTAGGATTATTTGCATTAGAGGCTAGAATATTAGTCATTTTGTTATTTTATGCATTTTTAGTTTATTATTATGCTTTTTACATTTCTTTCATGTTAATTCTTGTAGGTTCCATCAAATTAGAACTCATTTTTAATGAAAGCAATGAGGACTTAAAGCTAGAAGCTAATTTGGCAACTAAAGAGGGCAAGAAATCAGAGATTGGAGAATGGCAGTATGACACAGCCGTGTCATTTGGGTGACATAGCCGTGTCAGAGAGCTCATTATCCGAGTGAAGATTGCGTGACACAATTGTGTCATTTGGAGCTAATAATTCTGGAAAGTTCTTTTTAGGGTTTTTTGGAGAACAATATAAAAGGAAGAAGTTTTATTTTAGAGAGGAGGTTCTGATTTACAAATTCTAGGGGAGAAAACCATTGAAAAACACAAAAGAATAACCCTAGAAGATCAAAAAAACAAGAAGAGTGAAGATTGAAGATTCAAGAATCAAGATTAATCAATAACTATTTTCTTCTCATTCTTCTCTTTCTTATACTTTTTATTATGGGGTTTTCTTATGAATTTTTGGGGATTAGTAACATTATGTTAGGTTAAAATTTTCTTTGTTAGGGATTAATAATCGGAACATATCATAGAGCCATCATTAGAAAAATCAAGATTGTCAAAGTTTTCATAATAATACTAAAATTTTCTGACCTCAAAAATTTTTTAACCTCAAAAATTTTTTAACCTCAAAATTTTCCAATAATTTTCGAATGTCTCTAAGGTTAATATCTTTAGATTCTCCTTTTGAATCCTTTGATTAAGGATCATCTTAAAAAATATCATGTAAATGATCTTCTTTAGAACTCTTAAGGAATTCTTTTTCTGTTGTCACTTCAAAACTTTTTATCGTAAAGACACTTATTCATATTCCTTTTGGCCTTCTCTTATTATATATTTTTATATTTTTTCAATTTCTTTTTTGGTTAACCTAAACTTTACAGCTCTAATAGATGTATAGTATGGGGCTTCAATTTTCATTTTCCAGTATTATGGTTTTTCATTCTTTTGAACTAATGATTTATCCTTTCATTCCTTAAGAGGGACTAGAGTATTCACGCTCTCTTATTTACTGTGTTTCTTGTTAGGAGCTAGGTAGCTCAGAAGCGGGAATGGAGACACGAAAAACAAGAATACAGACACGGAGAAACGATGTTTTTTAGAAAATATAGGACACGGACACTGAGGTCAATTTATAAATATAAAAAATGTAGGGGTTAATTTATAAACGTAAAAAATTATAAAGTTCATTTTATATAAATTATAAAATATATTTTGATAAAAAAATAATAAGTAAATAAATTAGATTCAATTCAAAAATATACTTTTCAATGTTAGTAATATTTTTTAACACTAAAAATAATTCTAAAACACAAAAAAAAATGGAATCATGCTATCTTGTAACATAAATAAAACAATAATACCTTAATTATACACAAATTTTCAATAAAAAATAAATAATTTTCCATCTAATTTTACTTAAAATTAACAATAAAATCATAATACTTATAAGCAACATTAATATATCAAGATTTCATTCACAAAATTTATTAGCAATTTCAATTTATGAAATCTTCTACTTAATTAACGTTTTCACTCTCAATATTTTCATTGATATATTAATTGAAGAATACTGTCTCTAATTTCGGTGCATCTAATGATAGAAGATACATAGGTTTAAAAAGGATACGAGTTTCCTTTTTCTTTTATTTTTTTTAAAAATTGCCTCGACACTTTTTTTATTTTAAAAAATGCCCCCGAAATATGTCGGATAAGTTTTCGAGATGTGTTAGTGTCGAAAACGTGTTCGACACGAGACATGGCTCTTTATAGAAGTGTCCGTGCAACATAGGTTAGGAGTCACCAATTCTTTCAAATCCACTATGTCTTTTTTGTTTGGGCACTCTATAGAGAAATGACCAACTTGCTTATATAGCTAACAAAAAACTCTATAGAGAAATGACCAACTTGCTTATATAACTAACAAAAAACTCTATAGAGAAATGACCAACTTGCTTATATAGCTAACAAAAACTATCTTTAGATATTTTATTTTCTTTTTCACTATAATAGGACCAGAGCTTACGCTTTTATCCCTATCACTTCTACTTCTAAAGGCACTACTTTCTTAAATGCCCTTGCCTTTTACAAACTCAACATAGTTTTTTCTTGGTAGTAGGATTTACTTATAAAATAAAAAAGTTCACGAGAAAGAGAATCATCTATTACATTTTTATCATAAAAAAATATATTCAATATCAAATTTGTAATAACTAAACCATTCTTGCAACCTCAAAAGTCTACTTTGCCTAGCCTTTTTGAAGTTCAGGTTCAAAAACCTTTTCATATAGTTAGAATCTATCCTAAGAATGAACCTTTTTGGTGCTAAAAATATATAAAATGCTCTAATTCCTTTTTTTGCAACTAAGACTTCCTTTTCATGTATTAAATAGTTTAGCTTAGCACCTTAAAAATTTTAGACTAATACTTATAGATAGGTGTCGTACATCGACTTTTGACTGTCCCCAAAAAGGTCTAATGATGAAAACATCTCTCTGAATATGACAAGTGTTTGCTCATTCGTATCGCCTCTGAAGCATGCTGTAAGTATGAAAAGCCTGAACCTAACCTTTAGAGAGTGAAACCGGCTACTGAATCATTAAGTCATACCTTAATTTTATGAATTATGAATTATCGGAATGATAAGGAGCTCATTTCGAGCAACTGTTGCTCAAAACGTGCAACTCGTTAGACTGATGTTCATCTCATAAGACTGGAGTTCAACTTCGTGAAAATTGAAAGGCATCAGAAACGCATCTGGGAGGTCCCAAAACCTTGGAAACATGCACAAAGACTCAAAAAATAGCATAAGGACACTCATAAAGCACGGGTCAAAGCATGTGAGCATGTGCCTAAGCACGTGATCATGCATACTTCGCACTTTTACGTGCCCCAATACATGTGTACACATGGAAAGCCATGCACACACATGCCTTGGGATGCATGATCATGTGTATTTCCACTATTTTCCCTATAAATAGGGGTCCCTATCTCCCTTTCAAGGGGAGCCGACATACACACTGAAATGCTGTCAAATTGAAGACTCAGGAGTCCTAATTTACACACTTTTGGCTCACCTACTACATTTTTCATAGGATTTTTAGACCACATTTGAACCAAACCCAACCACATTTTATCAAAGCATGCTTCAAAGGTATACGAATATACATTCTACATGTCATTTTCAACCTCTTGACAAGGATAAATTGAAAATCCCGCAAAGCTAAAGCTTCAAAAAACCCAAAAACAAGCTTAGTTGAATCTAAGGACCAAATAATTATTTTTGCACGTTTATTTCACTATTTTGCATTTTACCTTTATTGTTGCTAGCAGTTGAGAAATTGTTGTGATTGTGTGGTGAGACTGGCAACTTGCATGCTTATTGAATAATCTTTTTTTTTTAAAATTTTTGTTTGTAATAAATTGTCATTTTTGCATCAAAATGCATTCAATAATACGAAAGTTCACATTTTCAAGCTAGAGTGTCCATTTCAAAGTCCAATGATGCAATGATGCATCTTTTGTTATTTCTCTATTATTTAAAAATGTTCCATAATAATAACTGCAAATGCATATGATTATGCCTCTATTTGCTCTTTTGATTAAGTGAGTATTTCCTGCTTACTTGTTATCTAAGTGGATGAATGGATGGAATCGCACATAGTTGTGCTAACCTTTGTTTTGTAGGCATATTTTTAGAATTAGATTATATTTACATTTTCGCACTCCTTTTTTCCCTTTACAAATGTATTTACTAGGAAAAGCTCTGTAAATAATTATACTTACTCTCCTTTACCTTCCATTATTATCAATGTGCTTTTGTGAATGTGCATATACCAACTGTCATTACCGAAGCTAGGGTTTTGCGATAGCCAAGTATTGAGTATTATAATGAGAAATAGTAAAAAAGTAGATGCGATCTCCCAAACCTAGAATCTCTGCTGGGGATGATACTCGATGAGTGACCCGATGCAGTCACTTTCATCTTTTCCTAATTTTTTAAAAATCAGGTGGCGACTCCATAAACATAAAGCATCTCACATCCCCCCGAGACTAACCATCTGTAAGCACCCAATTTCGGGATGACTAGAGCATGGATGCGACAGAGGACTCCGATGATGAAAACTCATAGCAAATGAGTCTCTAATATTTGAATTTCAGATTCTAAGGCTTGATTACATTTTTTTGTGGACTAAATTGAAAGTTTTCTTCTCCTGCAAGGGTCTTTTTGTAATTAAATGTTAAAAAAAAATCAGAATAGCAGATTTCCGATTGGAAATCTAGAATTCCGATCGGAATTCTATATTTTCGATTGGAAATTCAGAATTCCGACCGGAATTCTATATGTTCAATTCAGAAATCTACAAAATACCGGTCGGAATTGTGAAATTCTGATAGGAATTACAGAAATTCCGATCGGGATTACAGAGATTTCGGTCGGAATTATATAATTCCGGTCGGAAATACATAATTCACGTCGAAAATACGTAATTCCGATCGGAATTACAGAATTCCGACCGGAATTCTAGAGTTCCGATTAATTTCCGTCAATTTCCTTTATTTTATTTCAATTTTTATTGATTTTTCTTAAATTCGATTGGCCAAAATTTAGTTAATTGATAATTTTTTTATTTATTTATTTGTTAGTTATATAGATTTTGATTAATTTTACGTGATAAATACATTTGTTTTATTTGATAAATAAAGTGATAAATATATATATATATTTTTAGATAAATAATCAAAATAAATTTTTATCCTGTGCCAATTTAGGGTTACAGGATGGGCTCTTATACATACGTGATTTTCTTTTCACGTAGAAAGAAAAAGGACGTGTAGAAAAAAAAGAGAGAAAAAGCAGAGAGAAAAGAGAGAGAAAAGGAAAAAGTTTTCTTTGTTTTTTTAAGAGACGTCTAAGTAGAGTTTTGACGTTAAAGAATCAAAGCCAGAATACGTAAGCCAAGACTGGAGACTCATTTAGACTGTGATTCAACACATCTCTGAGGAGCTAATCATACTGCACCATCATCATAGTTTTTCTTTCTTTCCATAAATTCTTTTTACTTTTATTTGTTTATCTTTTTATTTAGCTTCTGATTTGTAATTTTGATTTAATTTTCATTTTTGGTTACTAATCCTTTTATTTCTGTGTTTTTATGATTCTGGATGAGAGATCTAAATCGTGGTGGTGAACGGGATTCATGAAGATCCATGGGATGCCATGGATTCATATTTGTATTTAAACCATTTTAGGGTTGTACTGTAGATTATTTTGTATGTTTTTTATTTTGGGTCATAGAATTTTATTTCTTTTCAGTAGATTATTGTAATAGCCCCAGCAGTGGGAATAGTAAAGTTCTAAGTGCATATGCTTTAATTGGAATAGTAAATTAGGATCCATTTGGTAATTCAATTAAAATCAATGATGGCTGTAGATTAATTTTAGGTTGCATGTAATTAAAATTAGGGTTAGAGAAAAAT
>CATIWM010138356.1:0-20227 GCA_949671775.1 Mallotus repandus
AAACAGGCACCGTGACAATGGTATAAAAAGTTTGAGTCTGTTATGGGGGAGCAAGGCTACACGAAGACCACTTCAGGCCATTATATTTTTGTCCAGAAATTCTCTGATGATGATTTTATGATGTTAATGCTTTAGGTAAATGACATGTTGATTATTGGTCAAAATGTTTCCAGAATCAATAGCTTAAAGAAGCAGTTGAGTAAGTCTTTTGTGATGAAAGACATAGGACCAGCGTAGCAGATTCTTGGCATGAAGATTGTCAGAGATAGAGGCACTAGGAAACTATGGTTGTCACAAGAGAAGTACATTGAGAAGGTACTTAAGAGGTTCAACATGTACAATGCTAAAGCGGTTAGCTGTCCTCTTGCTAATCACATTAGATTGACTTCTTAGTAATGCCCTTCCACAAATAAGAAGAAAAAAGAGATGGATAGAGTTCTATATACTTCAGCAGTTGGTAGTTTAATGTATGCCATGGTGTGTACATGGCCAAATATTGCACACTCAGTTGGAGTTGTGAGTCGATTTCTTTCAAATCCTGGAAAGGAACACTGGGCTGCGGTGAAATGGATTTTCAGGTACCTTCGTGGAACATCCAAAATATGTTTATGTTTTAGAGATGCCAAACTTGTGCTAGCTGTATCACAGATGGAGACATGGCAGGCGATGTTGACTCGAGAAAGTGAACCTCAGGTTACCTGATTACATTTATAGAGGGAGCTGTGTCATGGCAGTCAAAATTGCAGAAATGTGTTGCTTTGTCTACCACTGAAGCAGAGTTTATTGTAGCAACTGAAGCTTGTAAAAAGTTGCTATGGATGAAGAAGTTCTTAAATGAACTTGGTTTTCAATAGGATAGATACGAGCTATTTTGTGATAGTCAGAGTGCTATCTACCTTGGCAAGAATTCCTCCTTTCACTTAAGGTCAAAACATATTGATGTGAGATATCACTGGATACGAGATGTATTGGAGAAGAAGCTGTTGCAGCTTAAGAAGATCCATATAGATGAAAATGGATCAGACATGTTAACAAAGACTCTACCAAGGGGGAAATTCGAATTCTGTCGACTGACCGCTAGGATGGTGATGACCTCCACACAGTTGGGAGGGGGGGAATCGATGGGTCCCTCCTAGTGGAGTGGAGCCCACATTTTGAAAGTTAAAAAAAAAGAGATTTAAAGTCAGCACCGAATTCGGTGCTGACAAAATAAAAAATTTTTGTTGAAATTTTTTTTCAAGCCTTGGCTATAAATGGCCATTAGGATGGAGCAAAGAAATGGGGCAAGGGAGCCACAGGCAAAATAAGAAGAAGGAGAGGAAGCTTGTGAGGAAAAATTAAGTGAGGCCAAAGTATTTTTACGTTGATAAGAGTGAGAGAGTTTTAAGTGTTTGGGAATTTTTTTCTCAAAGGGTGAGTGACAAAATAGTGAGAAAATTATATTTGGGGTGTGGGAAACACTTTGAGTGTCACTGTTTTGGTGAGATATCTTTTATTGTATACCTCTAGTGTTAATCTAGAGAAGACTCTCTCTTATACCTACTATTTTTATAGTGGAAGAATTTTTCAGAGTTTGTCTCCTAGACGTAGCCCAACACTAAGGGTGAACCACGTTAAAATTTTGGTGTCATTTATTATTATTTATACGGCAGGTTTTACCACCTATTTTATTCACCCATTGGCTGGTTTGACCACCTCCATATATTTATTTGTTTGATTATTTCTGCAGTAAATTTTATTTTGTCTCCGTGAACATTATTCCGCTGCGCTAACGCTGTCCAATTTTCCCAATAATTTCAACTGTTATTCAAATGAGATTAAAAAGGTAGTCGCATGGATTTGCATTACCAAAATGCCTTTGCAATACTATCACAAAAGAGTATTGAGGCTAATTGGGAATCTGATAGGCAAGTGTAAGCACTTAATTTGGGGATGACTAGAGTATGGATGCAAAAGAGGACTCCGATGATGAAAATTTGTTGCAAATAGATCTCTAGTATTTGAATTTCAGATCCCAAGGCTTGATTGCATTTTTACGAGCTAAATTGTAAAAGTCTCTTTTTCTTCAGGGATCTTTTTGTAATTAAATGTTAATTAAAAAAAAGGAAGAATGGATTTCCGATCGGAATTGTGGATTTCCGACTCAAAAATCTAGAATTTTGACTGGAATTCTAGATTTCCGATCGGAAATCCGATTTTCGACCGGAATTTCAGAATTCCGATTGGAGATCCAGAATTTCGATCGAAATTTCAGAATTCTGATCGAAAATCTAGAATTCCAATCGGGAATCTACAATTCCGGTCGGAATTCTACATTTCTGACCAGAGTCTGGCATTTTTTTTGAAATTATTTATTTAAATTTTGATTGGTTAAAAATTAGTTTCAAAAAATAAAAAATAAATAAATAAATAAAATTTTATCTTAATTTTTATCTGTAAATAAACTGAAATCTTATCATCCTAACGACAAAGATAAAGTCTTTATTTTATTGTTTGGGATGATAGGATAGCGTGAGGTTAATCTAACGGGAAATAAAAGGAGAGACGTAGAAGAAAAAAGGGGGTGAGAGAAAGGGGAACGAAAAAAAAGGACGGAAAAAAGATAGAATGAAGAAAAGAGAAAAGTGAAGAAAAAAAAAAGAATTTTTTTTTTCTGGGAAAATTTTAGGAGAGTGTCTTCTTCTTTAAAAAAATATTTTTTCTTTGGTAAATCTTTTGTTCTACGGTTCTTTTGAAAAAAAGAAATCAAAGCCTGGGACTGAGAACATCAATATAGCAGATCTATTCAAACGGTGAATCAAATAAAGCCTCTGAGGAGCTAATCAATATTGCATCTCTGCATTTGATCATTTCCTTTTACTTTATTTATTTTCATTTTTTATTATTTGTTTTTTATGTTTATTCTAATCAGTTTTTGATTTTTTTGTTTTGCTTCTTTGATTATGGTGGTGGAAACATTCTATACCATGGAGATGGGATTGAACGGATTAGATCCATGAAGGTCTACGAAATGCCATGGATTAATCCCTGTTAAAATAACGTAGTTTTAGGTTTACTTTATTTTCTATGTTTTTGTGGTAATTGCGTTGTGTATTTATTTTTGATTTTTGGGCATGTAATTATTATTGTACGTAGGGATTGCAATAGCCCCGGTAGTGGGAATATAGTGGAATCTTTATTTTTCTTGCACTTAAAATTAATTAGTAAATTAGAGTTATTTGGTAAAACCCTAATTAAAATAAATGGTGGCCTTAGATTAATCTAGGTTGTATATAATTAAAATTAGGGTTAGAAAAATCACAGAATGTTTGTTTTTGATTTGTTGTATTTATTTTAATTATTTTGGGCTTGTTTTTTTAATTTTTATTTGTTTTGGGCCCCAAGCCCACATGTAGGTCTAACTCACTAATAAAATAAGCCTTTAAAATTAAATTTAGGTTTAATTAACTTTAAAATTAATTTAGGCCCATTAGGTTAATTGAGATTTTAGGCCCATTTTTAGTTAAATAAAATTAACTTAGACTTAGCTCAGCTCATGAATAAAGCTTTTTTCATAATTTGTAGACTTAGAATTATTTCATTTAATTAAAATTTATTAGAATTAAGCCCACTAATTAATTTATTTTTCTTTTAAAATTTAATAGACTTAGGCCCACTCTTAGAATTAAAATAAATAGATTTAGGCTCACTAATTATCAAAATATAGGCCCACATTTAGTTCCATTTCACTTGTAAATAAAATGTGTTGATTTAGTCAAATTAAAATCAAATGTTGTTTAGATTTAGGGACGTTACAACTTGAATGCATTTTTTATGTGTTTTTTCATGGATTGGTTGCCTTAGGGTTACATGGATGTTTAATTAGGGTTTAATGAAATTGCATGTAATTAGGGAATAAGATAGTAATTAATAAGATAATTCTAAATGAACACAAGACTAAAAGAAGTTGGTATTCCGTATCCAGAACTCCTGGTTGTGGTGCTAGCTTGTATTAGAGAATCGAGTTACCACCACTCTCGATTTGTCCCAATTATTACCCTGGGTGGTGACTCCTCATTTCCATGCTATGTCTTTGTTATAGTGGTTAGTGTGTTCCCTAGAGCCCTGAGCTCAAACAGTGTCACGGTCGCAATAAACTTGGCCGCACGCTAAATTCCGCCTTCTACAGTCACTTCTACCAAATGCCTGGCCATGCCTCTGACACTTACATAACTCTCAAAAATGCAATCCAAGACCTCATTGATTTATGAAAGATTGACAATCCTGAAAGACGGCCCAATGTCAAAACCAACCCTCTTCCAAATTACCGAGCTATGCCTCCACCAATAATCAACACAATCTCATCCGGCCTACCCAAAACCTTTACTGAACAAGCAATCCAAGCCATCCAGGAAACTCCTGAAGAACAAAAAGCCAGGGCAGAAAAAGAATTCTTAATGATCTCAGAAGATGAACTCTTAAGTTTGATCCTTGATTTTTATGACTCTAGTGATGATGAATGGGACCCTTGCACGTTTGAATATATTTCAATGCCCTGAGCATTTACTTCCCATTTGATGATGCAAAGGAGAGCTAGAGATGTAGCATTTCCCATGAATGGTGAAGTAATTGACTGCCCTTATCTGTATGAAACAGATGAAAGCCTCAAAGTTGAGCAAGACAAACCTGAAGTGTGGGATCTACTAGGCCAGCCATTTAAAAAATTCAACTACAAAGTCAAGTACACTGCACCCTCCACAACTCATGTCCCTCTAAAAGAAATAGTGCCCTCAAGATGGGGAGAAGAGTTTGATAAGGAAGATAGAATGACCACAACCGTCCAGTCTCCAAACCTACAAGTCATGGGGATTGACATCTGGTATGACTCTGATGAAGAAGTTAAAAAAGCATAAATACCCAGGAACCTGAAGACTCTGAGATCATTGTCTGGAACAAGGGCAATAATGTAAAAGCAACCAGTCAAGAGACACCACATGGTAAGAAGCAAATAGCTAAAAAGCCTCTACCCTCGGTTAATTACCTAACTCATAGCAGAAGAGTCTACCACCCTCCTAAAAAGGAAAAAGATGTCTCCAAGGGGAAAGAAATGTCAAGTGATGTGGCTCCAACTAAGGAAGAAGATAATCATGTTCTTAAGCAGCTTAAGAAAACTCAGGTACAAGCTAGTATTTGGGATTTGCTCATGGCCTCTAAGAACCACAAAGATGCTATAGTCAGGGCTCTTGAAGATGCAAAGATCACCATTGATGCTTCGTCTTACGAAATGATAGCTTCTCTAATGAAAGCCCCTGCAAATGCAATCACCTTCTCAAACGAAGATCTACCCCCTGAAGGAAGGGTCCATAACCGTCCTCTATTCATACAGGCAATAGTCAGATCTAAGAAGACCTCATGTGTTATGGTGGATGATGAATCTGCCATCAATGTTTGCCCTTTGAGAGTGTTACACAAATTTGGAATGAATGTTGATGACCTAAAGGAATCTAACGTGATTATCCGAGCCTATGATGACTCTAAGAAGCCAGTTGTAAGGACTTTCAAAGTAGTAGTCACTGCAGGAGATATAGAATCAGTAGTATCGTTCACTATCCTAAACATCCCTCCAATATTTGCCCTACTATTAGGGAGGCCCTGGTTCCATCCATTGGGAGGCATACCTTATACTGTACACCAGAAGATCAAATTCCCACTCAAGGACAAAGTTATCACCATTTCAGTGGAAACCAACAACATCATCGCTTGCTTAAACACACTGCCACCAGGCTTTCAAATCTCTGTAATCCATGAAGATTGGGTTGACCCAAAGGTTACTACAATGAAGAAAAAGATGCAATACCTGCCAAGAACAGGATTGGTGGAAGGTACATTGGAGTCACAAAATTCCCTGATTTTAGAGGATAAACCAGTAGATATGGCTTGAGGTATGATCCTAAGAAGGACACTAGAACTAATAAGTCCACCTCTTTTATTCAAGAAGGCTCAACTGAGGTCTACCAGGGACTAACAGACAAATGGGAAAAGGAAGGGGTTGAGAAACCAGGCTTTGAAATCTTCAGATGTTATTAACTATGCTAAGGGAAAACACCCGCTAAAAGATATCACTTAGACTGATGTTGCTAAGCTGATGAAGAATCTGAGACTAGAATCTAAAACTGAGACCCTCAACTGTGAGGAAGTTATTGCCATCCTCAAATCAAGCATTGATGACATTCTGTTTGAAGACACTGGAGATGATCTCCGTACTTTTCCTTTATTTGAAACTGACGATGTAATGAACTCTAAAGTTAACGCCATGAAATCAAATTTTGCTTACTTGTTCAATGTCCTTTCTGATGGTAGTGTGCATTGCATTGATCAAAATACTTGCATATTTGACATTCATTCCATATGCACTGAACCATTTAACATTGGCATAGAAAATGAACCACGCATTTTGCATATTTTGAAAGACGTTACCCATGAGGAGAGGAGAGCAATTAAAAAAATATTAATAAAATATTCAAAAGTATTTGCTTGGACATACGAAGACATGCCTGGGATCGATAGAGACATCTCTCAATACTACATCCCCACCAAAGAGAGTGTAAACTAATACAGCAGAAGCTGAGAAGACTCAGACCAGAATGGGCCCAATTGGTGAAAGAAGATATCAAAAAGCATATTAAAGCTAAGTTCGTATAGGTGGTAGACTATCCAGAGTGGTTACCAAACGTCATGCCAGTTCCAAAGAAAGACGAAAGGGTCAGAATTTGTGTCGACTACAGAGATCTAAACAAAGCATGCCCAAAGGATGACTTCCCTTTGCCTCATATAGATGTGTTGATAAACAATACTGCCTCCTGTGCAATGTATTCCTTCATGGATGGATTTTTTTGATACAATCAGATTTTGATGGCCATCATTGACAAACCAAAAATGTCCTTCATTACGGAATGGGGTACTTACTGTTATAGGGTAATGCCCTTCGGTCTGAAAAATGTAGGTGCAACCTACCAAAGAATGGCAACAGCTATATTTCATGACATGATACATAAAGAAGTCGAGGTATATGTAGATGACATGATGGTTAAGTCAGAAACTAGAGAAGGGCACCTAGCTACTCTTAAGAAATTCCTCAGAAGGGTTGAAAAGTACAGCCTCAGGCTTAATCCCAAAAAGTGCATATTCGGGGTGACTTCAGGCAAGATGCTAGGGTTCATTGTTAGCCAAAATGGAATCGAAGTGGATCCAAATAAAGCAAAAGGAATCAGAGAAATGCCAGTGCCAAAAATAGAGACAGAAATCAAAGGGTTTCTAGGGAAGCTACAATTTATAAGAAGGTTCATCGCCAAGTTAACAGCAGTTTACAAGGCCCATCTCCAAGCTACTCAGAAAAGATCAACCAATCATATGGAACAAATAATGTCAGCTAGCATTCGACAAGATCAGAAATTACCTAGCCAATCTACCAGTTCTAAACCACCCAAGTCTGGGTTGCCATTAACCTTGTACCTAGCCATTGAATGGAATGTAATCGGTGTAATGTTAGCCCAAGAGGGAGAAGGAAAAGTAGAACACACAATCTACTACCTGAGCAAGAAAATGTTGCCTTATGAGGAAAAATACAGTCAGGTTAAATAGATATGCCTGGCAATAGTATGGGCAATGAAGAAGCTCAGACACTACTTTTAGTCATACAAGATCCAAGTTGTGTCCAAAATGGATCTTATGAAGCATCTCTACGAAGCTCCTTCTCTAGTGGAAAAACTCGCCAAATGGCTCATTCTACTTACAGAATTTGATGTGCAGTATCTGACTAAGAAGACGGTGAAAGGGAGAGCAGTCACTGAATTCCTAGCCCTCAACTCGATTCCAGATTCAGAAGAAATTCAACTAGACTTCCCAGATGATCTCAGCACAGCCATCGAGGTGCAGGGATGGCAGATGTATTTCAACGAAGCAGTCAACCAATTCAGAGTAGGAGTTGGGATCATACTCCTAACACTAGAAGGTGAAGTGGTGCCAATCACTAAAAAGCTAGCATTCAAAGTTACGAACAACGAGGCAGAATATGAAGCATGTGCACTTGGCATGGAAGCTTTGATAGCTCTAGGAGTGACAAAAGTTGAAATATTTGGGGATTCCATGTTGGTAATCAATCAGAAAATAGAAGAATGGGAACTGAAAGAATAACACTTGAGGCCATATCTAAGCCACCTATAGCAGCTCACCTTATCTTTCCAAAAATGTAAATTCATCCATCTCCCTAGAAACCACAACCAAATGGCAGACGCACTCACTTCCCAAGCATCAATAATGGAAGGACCGGCCAAAATGCCCATGAAGCCTCTAATCCTACTCAAATCAAAGCAACCTAGCCATAAATGCCTCAGAATAGTAGAAGTAAAAGCAGACAATAAACCTTGGTTCTACGATATACAACAATACCTCACAAAGAGAATTTACCTTGAGAAGGCAGTCGAAAAAGACAAGGCAGTCATCCTATAACTGGCATTAAAATTCACATCACACCAGGGTGTATTATACAGAAGAACCTCAGATGGGATACAACTCAGATGTCTGGATGAGGCAGAAGCTGTTAGAGTAATGGAAGAAGTACACAAGGGTGTTTGTGGTCCACATATGAATGGCACCATTCAATCTAAGAAGTTAATGAGACAAGGGTTCTTTTGGATGATGTTGATGGAAGACTGCATCAAATTCGTAAGAAGGTGCCACAAGTACCAAATTCATGGGGACATTAGCCATCTTCCCCTAATAGACCTACACTCTATCTCTTCTCAGTGGCCCTTCTCAGTATGGTGGTTACACATAATTGGAGAAATTCACCCAACAGCCTTAAACTGACATAGGTTTACCCTATTAGCAATCGACTACTTCACAAAATGGGTCAAAGCAGAATCATACGCAAAACTAGGGGCAAAACAAGTGGTAAGGTTCATCAAAAAAAACCTATTCTGCCGATATGGGATTCCCCATCACATAGTTTCAGACAATGGTGTTCAGTTCCAAGGGGAAGTGAAGGAATTACTAAGGAGTTATAAGCTAGAACATAAAAAATCCTCACCTTACTAACCACAAGCAAACGGAGAGGTTGAAGTTGCAAATAAAAACATAAAAAAGATCTTGTCAAAGATGACTCAGACCTACCATGATTGGGCAAATAGACTACCATACGCATTATGGGGATACAAAATGACAGTCAGAACTTCAACAGGAGCCACTCCTTTCTCACTAGTATACGGATCCAAAGCAATACTCCCAGTGGAAATGGAAATCAAATCACTGCAAATAGCAATTGAATCCAAACTACTCGAAGTATAATAGGCTCAGCAAAGGCATGATAGCCTCACTACTCTAGACAATCAGAGACTCAAAGCACTGTATCATACACAGCTATATCAAGCTCGACTGGCTAGAGCCTTCAAAGAGAAAGTCAAACACAAGAGTGTGAAAGTAGGAGATTGGGAGCAAAAGCAAGCCAAACATAATGTCTAAGACCCTAGAGGAAAGTTTAGGCCAAACTGGGAAGGCCCATATCTGGTCAAAACCGTCCTATCAAGAGGAGCTGTCAAGCTGATGGATTCTAAAGAAAATGAGTTCTCTGAACCTATCAACATAGACCACTTGAAGAAGTATTATGTCTATAGCAAATACATACAAAAACACCCCACTGAGTTGAAAACTGAAAAAAGTTAGCTCAGGCAAAAATTAGGGGAAACCGAGAGAAAATACTTAGTTAGAAAACCTAAAGAGGCTGACTAAGGACAGGGGTACTGTCAATTCAAAATCTGCATAAATACAACTGTGCTTTTCTCAAATGTATTCAGTAAATATGCGAAAGCTTGTCAAATCATGTAAGTACATTTGAGGAAATGCAATACATCATTATCATCTGAATCCATCAAGCATGCTAAGTACAATTTGCATATTTTCATTACATGCTTCGCAATTCTTACTTGTTTCATTATTTCTCCTCCATATTGTTGGTCGCTATCATCAAACCTAAAAAAAACCCAGCTAGGTACGAAAAGCTCTAAAAAGAGATGCCCAAGGCAAAAAAGAGAAAAAGAAAAAACACCCAGATAGGCGCAAAGAGCTCTGAAGAGAGACACCCTATGCAAAAGAGGGAAAAATAAAATAAAGAGGTAGACGAAGCAGAATAAGTAGACAAAATAGTCACAGATATATGAACAAATGTTATAATCGGGGAGACATAAGTCAGTCAATCCAGAGTACAATAACAGCAGCCATCAGTACAAAATACAACATACTGGATAGATGCCCAAATACAACACCTTAAGTCCATAACCTCAGGAAAATAATACAACACTAGACAACTATAGCCAAAAGCCTATATCCAAGCCTCCTAGCAACTAAATCGACTACGGTACCATCAAAAGCAAGAGTTGAATCCACTCAGGCATCCCTGTCATCAGACCTAGGCCCGCATCCTCTGCATCCATCTGGAAGGCCGCCAACTACACATGCAGTTGATCGATCTGCTCACGATAAGATGCTCGCTCCCGCTCCGACTCACGACTAGTGTGAATATACTCACTCTATATTAAACAATCATAAATCACATTCCATACATTCGTAAAACACATTTCATGCATCTGCATAAAACAGGTATAAATCAATAAAAGGAGAAAGCAATACGCTCTGTGTGCCAATAAACTCCATGAAATATTCCTGCGCGCTAATCGTAGCAGTATACCAAGACTAAGTAGTACAAATAGGCACCTACAAAGAAAAAGAAATCAAATAATGAACAAAGTAAAGAAAGAGGAGAAACCTCACAGAATCAAGAAACTAACATGAGTGGCATCTACAAACACCACACTCGACAATGGTGCACCCGCTCTAGGTAAAGAAAAATGAGTTCCCGCTCCTGTAACTGTCAACTTGTAAAATATCAGAGGCACCACACTCACAAAATCACCAAGAATGGCACCACTAGGTCCCATACCACTGGCATGTGTTGTCCCGTCGGTCCCAAGACCACTCTCCTCATCAAAATGAGAGGAATTTGCTTTCTTTCAACGACGTTCAGAATTCTACAAATAAAACTCTCATGACTCATGTCATTTACTGTTTAATACTAACAAAGTTTGTGCTTTCATGAAAACAGGAAAAACACAGCTCAAAAGCGTATTGGGTCAAAAGATGCTACCCTGGAAGCAAAATGACCCTGAGATGACCGTGAAGTCCCAGCTTTAGAGCCCGAATGCTGTGAAGGATTCGCCTAAGGAGATGGAGGAGGAACAAACTCACTAGCCATGACATCAATCAACTATGGCACCAGAGACATCATATAAGAGAAATGAGCTCCCTCTAGAAAATCCTTAAAAGGATACCCTCTCTCAGCTTTGTCAACCTCCTCTTCAATGAGCTCTTGACTCCAAAATATATCCCTAAGGGGAGCAACAGGAACTCTCCTCATAAACGGTCCATCCCACCAGCAATAGACCCGCTCATCCAGATACCACGCCTTGTCAATAAGACAGGGCGCCAAGCCACTCCCATCTCAATCGACCAGTCCTATCACTCCATCCACCAGCATGGACGGATCTACCCGAGAAACTCATAAGGAAAAGAATTGCCATAGAATAAGCAAAGCAAAGACAAAATGCACCATACCTGACTGTGGGCCAAACTACTCAAGAGACCCCTCGCCTCTATCGGGAGCTCAATCAAACCAGAAGTCCTCCTAATCCACCGTGGAAGACGGAGAAAGCCACTCTCAGGTGAGCACTCAATAGTGGGATGAGGAAACAACCCACACTTATAAGCCCAAACTTGTTAAGAAGAAAAGAGTCATAATAATCAAAGACAAAATATTCCAAAAGTAAGAGACCGCACTCACATCCAACATGAACAAGCAGCTACTAACGACTGAGCATCCTCTACAAGCAGCATCCAAACCAGAATACATGTGGGAAAAAGCAGTTGTGCCCCAGCTATACTTCGGTAGATCCCTCAAGTTCCTCAGGACAGGTAACAACTGCAGGAAGCTAGTACCGAAGGCGTTCAGAAAGATAATGGCACTCAAAAGGTAGAATAAGAAACACTTAGCCAACTGCTCAGAATTAACACTACCTGTGTCATGCTCGAACCACACCTTCTCAACAAGCTGCATATACCGGATCAAAGTGGAGCAGTGAGACTTCACAGAAGAGTAACATAGAACATATCCCTCAGCCATCTGTTCCTCGTAATGGCAGAACTACACGCCTCACTGCTAAAAGGGACAAGCTCCCCGAAAAAACATAGCCCCATAATGGCTACAAAATCAAGCGGAGTGATAGTCATCTCCCTGAAAGGCAAATGGAACGTGTGAGTAGTATCCATCCATCGCTCAATGAGAGTACACATCACAGTCTGACTCGATGCATATGAGCCATAAGTAAGAGCATAAATAATACCATGAAAGCCCTTCCCGGCAACCATCTACTTCACACACAGAGGAAGACCCTGATAATATGAGCTGACCTTATTGAAGCTACTAGGCAGCTGAATGATAGGCCTAGAAGACTGTAACCAACAAGTAAAATAGTTACAACATTTCATAAAATATTAAAACATCTTTTTTTTTGCATCTTTGCAGGAAAACAACAGCAAATGCTAAATCACAGCTAGAGCTACAATCACTACAACTATAGCTAAGCTATAGCAAGAGCTAAAATCACAGCTGGAGCTACAGTCACCACTGCAAAAGCTAAAATCACAGTAAGAGCTACCTCACAATAAGACCTAAATTAACAGTTAAAGCTACAGTCACTACAGCTAGAGCTACATAAACAGCAAGTGCTACAATCAAACAGCTAGAGCTACACTATAGCTAGAGCTACACTACAGCTAGAGCTATATTACAGCCAAAGTTAAATCACACCAAGAGCTACATTACAGCAAGAGCTACCTCACAGCAAGAACTACAGCTAGAGCTAAATTACAGCAAGTACTATGATCAAACAGCTAGAGCTAAATTACAGCAAGTGCTACATAAACAGCAAAAGCTACACTATAGCCAGAGCTATGCTATAGCTAGAGCTACATTATAGCAAGGGCTACACTACAACTAGAGCTAACATTACATCTAGAGCTAACAGTATAGCAAGAGCTACATCACAACAAGAGCTAAAATTATAGCTAAAGCTACATAGACAGCAAGAGCTACAGTTAGAGCTAAACCATAGCAAGTGCTACAATCAGGCAATAAGAGCTAAAATTACAGTTAGAGCTAAACCACATCAAGTGCTACAATCATGCAGCAAGAGCTAAAATTATAGCTAGGGCTACATAGACAACAAGAGCTAAATAACAGCTCGAGCTAGACTACAGTAAGAGCTAAAATGCATGCCAGCTAAAGCTACACAGACAACGAATACTAAAATCAAACAGCAAGAGCTAAAATCTGAGCAACACATACAGTAAATACTAAGACAAACAGCTAGAGCTACAACAAGTAAAGCTAACTACAACAAGAGCTAAGTAAGCAAACTAACTGGTTGATGATGAATAGTCCAAGCATGAGTCTCCATGCTATAGACAATAGGAACTGGATCTCCCTAAAAAAGTTGAGGGGGATAAGAATAGGCTCCGCCACTGGTCCTAACAGCCTCTGTAGCTCCAGCAATAGAAGTCCCTACACTAGTCTGCCTGAGAAGTGCCTTATCCTCAAAAATAAACTCGTCAAAAGAAAAAGAAGCAGTATTCACATTACTAAAGTCACTAAGATCCTCAAGAATAGGAGGAAAGTCCATAATTCCCGCACTCTATGAAGCAACAGAGCAATAACAAAAGAAAAGCAGTTTAAAAAATTTAAATAAGGGCTCAAAAAAGGTCAAAAAAAGGCAAAATCACCTTGAACACGAAAATGAGTTAATTTTATAGGCATCGGGCGTACCTCGGAGCCTGTGACCATGCGCCTAGCATGTGATCGAGCCTCACGCACTCTAAGACTCATACATACGCACACCGAGACCCCCGCACATGCACTTCTAAGGTCCCAAAATTGCATTTTACCAAAAGAACGCATGAATCGCACAAACACGAGCATTGTATGTTTTAGGACATTGGATGTGACATCACTGTCTCAAAAAATCATTCACAAAAAGAAAAATGAAGCACAGATAACACAACCATGTCACACCTGCAATTATCACAATTGACATGTCATGAAATCACGCTAGAAACACGAAAAATGATGGCATCATCACTACATCATCGCTTAGTAGCATTTTTCTGCTTAGAAGCATTGCATTACTTAGAAGCATTTTTCTCTGCTTAGTAGCATTTTTTCGCTTAGAAGCATCCATTGCTTAGAAGCATCCATTGCTTAGAAGCATTTTTCTCTTCTTAAAAGCATTTCATCTGCTTAGAAGCATTCCACTCGCTTAAAAGCATCGCATCTGCGTAGTAGTATTTCATTACTTAGAAGCATTTCATCTGCTTAGAAGCATTTTATTGCTTAGAAGCATTTCATCTACTTAGAAGCATTTCATTGCTTAGAAGCATTCCATTCGCTTAGAAGCATCGTATTGCTTAGAAGCATTTTTCTCTACTTAGAAGCAGCATTCTATTCACTTAGAAGCATCGCATTGCTTAAAAGCATTTTTCTCTGCTTAGAAGCATTTTATTTGCTTAGAAGCATTTCATTTGCTGAGAAGCATTTCATTGCTGAGAAGCATTCCACTCGCTTAGAAGCATCGCATCCGCTTAGTAGCATCGCATTCACTTAGTAGCATCTCGTTGCTTAGAAGCATTCCATCTGCTTAGAAGCATCGCACCCGCTTAGTAACATTTCATTGCTTAGAAGCATCACATCTGCTTAGAAGCATTTGCATTAATACCTAAGGAGGTCATGAAAGCACCATCTTGCCTCACCCGAGAGAATTGCAAGGCACATAAATAAATAATGACTTCATCCACTAAACAAATGATAGGCCTAAAGTCAAGAGACTAAATAGCACAGCATCAGGTAAGTAAATCTTCTCAAAACCATTTTGGCATCTCTGCATTTGCTTCACGTGTATTGGCATCAGTACTAGAGTACTATGCAACACAAGTAAAGCTAGGGGTAATTGTCATACATCGAATTTTGAGTGTCCCCAAAAAGGTCCAGTGATGAAAACATCTTTCTAAACATGGCAAGTGTCTGTTCATTCGTACCTCTTATGAAGCGTGCCATTAATCTGAAAAGCCCAAATCGAGCAAAATTGGCTACCGAATCACTAAGTCGTACCTCAATTTTATGAATTATGAATTATCAGAATTATGAGTAGCTCATTTTAAGCAATCATCGCTAAAAACAAGCAACTCGTCAAATCGGTGTTCATCTCATAAGATTAGAGTTTAACTTCATGAAAATTGGAAGTCGATTTTGACAAAACAAATGTCGAAAACACGTCCATAAGCCTTTAAAACTTCCGGAAGTGACCTCAGAATAGTGCGCATAATCCCAAGAAGTAGCACGTGAGCAAATTTATAGCACGTGATCACGCCTGAACACATTTTCCTCATGCATGAAAATAGAAGCCAATGTTGACAAAATGAACGTCGACCAGAAATTCCAAAAAACCCTAAAAAACACCCCTAAAATAGTGTGATTGGAACCCGAAAAGGCCGCATGACGTGTACAAGAGCTTGTGATCATGTGCATTTTCTATATTTTTCACAAATTTTTAGGCATATTTTCCATAGGGGTCTCTACCTCCCATTTTGACAGGGCTAAAGCCTAGGAAACACCTGCAAGAGCCAAAAAGAAGAGGAAAAAAGGCAAGAACCAAAAAAAAGAGAGTGCACACAAGCTGCAACACTGACAAATTGAAGGCTTAGGAGCCCCAATCCATACACTTTTAGCCCACCTTCTACATTTTTTGTAGGATTTTTAGACCACTTTTTCACCAAATCCACCCTCATCTTTATCAAAGCACGCTTCAAAGGTATACGAATTTGCATTTCACACGTCATTTTCAACCTCTCGATATGGAAAGCTTGAAAATCCCATGGAACTAAAGCTTCAAAAACTCAAAAACAAGCTCAGTCGAATCTGAGGACCAAATAATCACTTTTGCACATTTATTTTACTATTTGCATTTTACTTTTCTTGTTGCCAGCATGTGAGAAATTTTTGTGATTATGTGATGAGACTGGCAATTTGCATGCTAATTGAATAATCTATGCTTCATTTTGCTCATAATTAACTGTCATTCTGCATCAATATGCATGCAATCATCATTATTTACTGTTTATTTTATCATTTAGAAATGCTTTAAAATAATTCTTGCTAGAACATAAACTGCGTGCATATGTTTAATCATTCATCATGCATCAATCATCTTCATTGTGCTTATATGTTGTTCGAGTGGATGAATAGATGGAATTGCACATAGTTGTGTTAACCTCTATTTTGCAGGTGTATTCTAGATCAGGACTAGATTTAAATTTCTCCACTTTTTCTTTTTCATATGTATTTACTAGGAAAGCCTTATAAATAATTATGCTGAATTTCTCATACTTTTCGTTATTATCGACATACTTGTGTGAATGCATTTATACCAACTGTCATTACCGAAACTAAGGTGTTGCGGGAGCCATATATTGAGTATTAAAATGAGAAATAGTTTAAAAGTAGATGAGATCTCCCAGGCTCAGAATCTCTGTTGGGGACGATATTCGTTGAGTGACCCGATGTCGTCCCTTCCCTCTTTTCCTGGTTTTCTAAAAACCAGGAGGCGACTGCAAACATAAAAGCATCTCGCATACCCCCGAGACCAAAAATTTGTCCCTGTCCCATAAACGGAATGGATGTGCCATTCAGCAAAGTTGCCATGTCCCTCGGAATCAGTCTATTTAAACAAAAATGGAAAAGGTCGCTCACACTACCCTTCTTTTTTAGATCATCCATATATAGCTTGGAATTTCATTTCCAATGACCTGGCTCATTGCAGAAATAGCATATGCCCTCCTTTGGTGGCTTTGCTTGGGGTTGAGCTTTAGATTTGGGCTTGGGCTTAGGCTTAGGCATCTAAAAGCCTTTAGGAGTCTTGCCCTTACCCTTTCCAACCTTTTTCATACCCTTTCCCTTTTTTACCATTAGAACATCCTTGGTGGTATTCTTCATGTTCTTTTTAGCAGTTTTAAGCATCCCATGCAACTCTGAAATAGTCTTGTCCATACTATACATATTGAAATTCATGATGAAACCATCATAAGTTTCAAGCAAAGATTGGAGAATGATATCAAAAGCCAATTCTTATTCAATCTTGAGACCAAGTTGTCCAAGTGTTCAAGATGACCCTTCATCTAGAGAACATGAGGACCGACAAAGCTGCTAGCAGTCAACTTGCAAGAGAGCAATGCCCTGATGGTGTTGAATCTTTCAATTCTAGCTTTCTCTTAGAACATTTCTTTGACATGGCCTTTCATAGTATAAGCCTCTATTTCCATCAGTTGCTTTTGGAGCTCAGACTCCATGCATCCAAGTATGAGACAACTAACATCAACTGAATCATTGAAATGCTTACTATAAGCATCCTTTTGTGCTCTAGGAGCATTAGCAGCCTACTCCTTTGGGATGGGCTGATCAAGGATATATTCCTTTCTTTCTTATCTAAAAATAATTCTTAGGTTTTTGTACCAATCATGAAAGTTAGTCCCATTGAGCTTATCCTTCTCAAGGATTGATCGTAGTGACATGGTAGGTGCAGTGTTTGATGTCATTATCCACAATAAATATATATATAGTACATTTAGTATTTTATTATACATGAATAAGACATAATAAAACTCCCACTAAATTTTTCTTAAATTATAAACCCTCAAAAATAATTTCAATAATTGAAATTCTTTAGTGGGCCAAGATCCATATTTCACCCTACTTCAAGTAAGCTTTGGCTTAACACTTAAAGTGTGGCTATTTAGGTAGGTAACACTTTACCAATTACATCTCATGTAATTCTTGGATAATTATAGGATATTGGGGTCACATGTACCGGCATATCCTATCTAATGCCCTAGGTCCAAAACCATTTTGATAACCTAGTTAAGTCAAACCAACTTAAACATATGGATATCACCATTATCCATCTTATCTTATTTAGATGGCTTTATACATAATGCTTTAGCATAACCTATATATAGCAATCCAAATCTTGATAAATGTTGATTAATAGGAGGCATTTTAATGACTTAATATTAAATGAGGGTTTAGTTGGTTTTTATCTTATTTAGTTATTACCGTATTGTATCACATACATGGCATCACATGCATAGCATATAAACAAAAAAAGATAAACATGGCACAGCATGGCCCATATCTAATTTGATCTTTATAAGCCAATATAAACATCAAAGGTCAAGCCTCGGTAATCATACAAATACAAGCTTAAGCCTTCATTTGGATCTCCATCTTCTACCATGGACCTCTTTGTTGAGCTCCCACCTTGGATCTCCATCCTGGGCTTTTAACTTTGATTTACACCTTAGGTGTTGATTTACATTACATAACTTATTGTAATTAAACTATTCTATTACTACTTAATAAAATAAAATTACAACAAATAAAAATGACTCATAGGTCGTATTTAAAATTACAACCCATAAAAAACTACAACCCAAAAATAACATAAATCCAATCATATTGGTCTTAAGGGTCATACTATGCACCATGCATTTTACACTAAACACATAAGACCATAATAATTTAATTTTCATTAAAATTAATTAATATTATGATAAGAACAAATTATATGGTGAATCCATTCGGGATCAAGGTCCTAAACCATTGTAATCATATTACATTTTACTCATATGTTTAAAACATATTAATTTTTTTTGAACATTTGAACAAAAAACTTATACCTTAACAGACAGACATGGCAGTGTCAAAAATAGACACGACGGTGTCTATCTGCATTCTGCAGGATTTTCTCTCAGACATAACTGTGTCAAAAATAGACACGATTATGTCATCTAAGTGACACAACCAGACATGGTTGTGTCATCTAAGTAACACAACCGTGTCCCCCTGTAACCTAAATTTTGCATACATGAAAACATTATTTTTTTAATGAAAACTTTGTTTAATCATATTAAACAACAATGGGCATTAATCATATTAATGTATATAACTATTTTTGTCATGGATTCAAATAAATGATCATATAAAACGTTCAATTGAAATTTTGAAAACACTTTTCAAAATCAAATACATATATATCACATATATATACAAAAACCAATTCAACACGTCTCATGTATATATCACATATATGATAAAATCAATTTAATCAAATTACAAGTGGCTCTGATTCCACTGTTGGGTTTCGTGATACTAAAGCAGCAGAAATTTAAAATATTTATCACAACTCGAACCAAAGATCCATGTAATTCGATTAACTGATTGATTTAGGGTTTCAAAAATCTTACCATAAATTTAAGTAGAGGCAAGATTGTTGGATTGGAGAGAGGGAGGGGGTTCACACCAATGACACCCTACCTCAAGTTTTTCATTTTCTTTTATCGGATTAAGATGTCTCTAAAAGGATGCATCCTCTACCAGTATCCACACGAACAGACCTTCAATTAAAACAGATGTGTGTGCTAGCACCTTTTTTAATTGTCTCACAACTCAAGAGCGAATGAACTCTGTCTTTAATTTTCTCTAAAGGGAGAAAAAGAATTTAGGTGGCAGAATTATTAGTATGTGAAACCCTAGAGAACATGATATATTTATAGACTTCTCAATTAGGGTTTCACTTACCAAAACGTTTTTGGTATATTCCACTTTTAATTCTGTTTGATTTAAATACTAAAACAGAAAAATATTTTCCTATTTATTTAAGATAACTATTACCTTAGATATATATATATATATATATATATAGTCTAGGTCATAATTGACCTCTAGCAAGATATTGCAAGTTATGTAAAAGTCGATAATCAGACATACCTTAATTTATAATGTATATTGTAGTCCTTTTGTCACACGATATCTTAATTGAATATAAGGCATAGTTTCTATCATCCTTATACAATTCAATCATATTATTTCTTGATTCCAAGTAGACTGGGAATGATAATTCTTTATCAATTCACTTTAGCATGGCCATGCATTTTCCTCAATCTATCTTATCAAGGGGCCCATAAATATCTTACTCAAATTAAATGAGGGACAAATTCCTTCTCAATCACTCACATTCCTCACATAACTCATTTCATA
>CATIWM010138369.1:0-20762 GCA_949671775.1 Mallotus repandus
CTGAGTTTGTGAAGAGTAGTGTGAGGACTGAGGATTGTCCTAATGATGGTTTGCCTGAGTTTGCACTTGTTGGCAGGTCTAATGTTGGCAAATCTTCACTTCTTAATTCTCTTGTTAGAAGAAAAAAGCTTGCTCTTACCTCCAAGAAGCCTGGTTTGTTGGCAACGCCTCTATAATTTTCTGATTGTTTTATTTGAGTTGTAGCATCCTTTTTTATTCAGAGCTTACTGTTGAAATCTTTAAAAATGTTTTATCTCTACTTGCTAATTTTCAAAGTAAATTTCTGTAGTAGAGCCAAGAGGACTTAAAATGAAACGAAATGGAAGAGAGGAAAATGCTGGAAAGACAGAATAGTTTTTCTGTGACTCTTCTTGCGCTGTGTGGCGTGTGAAAGCAGTCCTTAGAGAAAATGGTTTGCTTACTCAGTATGTTCTCTGTAGGGAAGATTTAAATGGCACTGAGTTGCTCAGTGACTCACAAAATTTGAAGAAAATTATGGAAAATCCCATTACTGGTCATTCTCACATTTAAGCAATGACTTCTTGAAACTAGCATTAGCATTGTGATAAGTGAGAGAATTCTTTTATTGAATGAACCGCACATTATCTTGCTGAAACTTTTTTTTTTTTAAAAAAATATTTTCAATGTTCATATTACGGAAGAGCTAAGTTCTTGTTTGATTCTTCATCTCCTACCATGTAATGACTAGTGACCATAGTTTTCATCTTGCAGGAAAGACGCAGTGCATTAACCATTTTCGGATAAATGATAACTGGTATTTGGTGGACTTGCCTGGATATGGGTATGATTTACACCTTTCCATAGTCTTGTATTATACAGCCTGTTGGTTTATTTTTAATAATCACAAATTATAGTGTAGATGCTATGTTTTTTTGTATGATATTTTGCATTCTGGAATTAATGGGTGTGTAATATTTGTCAGTGGACTGTAACTTCTTATCAAACTTAAATCCTTTTTAACATTGTAGGTAATCACAATGCCTCTCTCTTCTGGTGAAAGCTTATAATTATCCATATCTAGTTTCTAATTTATTGACATACCATTGATTTTGTTCAGTTTGTCCATTTTCATTGAATCACTCTGCAACTATGTAATTTTCTTGTCTCTGAAAGCTATCAAGTCTTAGTGAGAGGAACAGAGATTCTTATGTGCATAGGGTGTGTAAGCTTAAACTGTGGTTGCCATACCTTACCTCATGTCATTTAATAACGCTTTGTGTGTTTTTCACATCAATGGCTATAGCTTGGAGCCCTTTCAATTGCATTTGTTTGTAAATATGAAACTTTACAAGCTAATTTAGAGTTGCCAATTTCATTTAGAAGCCAAGTAGATTGCTTTCATTTTCTTATGATGATAGCCATGTTTCAAATTTTACTATCAATTTCATTTTACTAGAATTTGGGACTTTTTGCAAATTGCTAATGTTGGAGATTGTAATAATATTGCATCAGTTTGTTCTCTAAACAGGTACGCTGCTGCACCCCAGGAGCTTAGGGTAGATTGGGAGAAGTTTACCAAGGATTATTTTCTCAACCGCTCTTCCTTGGTCTCAGTATTCCTCCTCATAGATGCTAGCATTCCTGCAAAGAAAATTGATCTTGAATATGCCAGTTGGCTGGGTCAAAATCAGGTCAAGACTTTTGCTTTATTCATTTTGCTGTTTCATAAAAGAAGAAAAAAGAACTAGAAAGATACAAGATAATAATTTGAAGCCCTCCTGTTATCAATTTTAATAATTTCATTACTCATTATTAATGTTTTCTGCCTTGATGGTACATGCAAATTATGACTTTTTCTTATACCTTAAGCTGTGAAGGAGTCATTGGAACATTGGAGATTTTGGTTAGCATATGTGTTACAGGCTTGAATATTCAGAAGGAAACTCTTCCATTGGTGTCAGCTGCGTCATTTCTGCCCCTAACTGTCCCTTTTTTTTTTCTGTTAAATTCTACATCTAACTGTTGTTGATTGTATTTGGTGTTCCAACTAAATATTTGGATCTCTTCAGCCAACCAGGTCAATCCAGGTGTCATGATGGTGTAGACTGAATTAATCTTTAATTATGATAAACATAGAATTTACACATATAATTTGCGACCACGTGATGGTGTCTTAGATGTTGTTTTTATCTTCCAGATACCCATGACATTGATTTTCACCAAATGTGACAAGCGGAAGAAGAAAAAGAATGGAGGGAAAAGGCCTGAAGAAAATGTCAATGATTTTCAAGAGTTGATACGTAGCTTCTTCACGACAGCACCTCCTTGGATTATGACCAGTAGTGTGACCAATCAAGGCCGTGATGAGATACTACTGCATATGGCTCAACTGCGAAACTACTGGCTCAAACACTAGACGAGGAGAATGCAGAGTCCAAGATATTTCTTTTTACTTGGTACATCTAACATTTGAAACTTTCCCTGTTAAATCATTGAGTGTTTTGATTTCAGTTTCTGGCACAGTCTCTTATTTGGAATCTAGATAGGAATGATGATCATTTACTTAGTTACCAAAATTTTCCAAGTGATTATGAAGGCTAGAAATTGTTTTAGAGCACTCGTTCAGGCTCAATTCCAAAGTACAAATCCACTCATGCCTCCAAAAAAATGGAGTAGAAGGTATTATGCTCTTCATTGAGAAATTGTTGCCTCTCTGATACAATCATCTTGCTTGAGGCAGGACAAAAGCCATCAACATCGCCTAGGAGAAAAATGGAAGAAGCAGCTTTGCAGGTGTGAATACATTGGAATTTGACTTGTAGACAGCAGCTTAACTTCCAACGACCATATCATTGTTCCAGTTCTGAACTGGTTGCAAGTGAAACAAAGGTTACTGCTTAATTATAGTTTGTAGTGTATATATATTGCTGTTCTAGTTAAATGCAAGAGACCATGTATATTATTAACAGATTGGCATCAAGTAGAGCTTAGCAAGTGTTTGGCACAGTTGAACGTTTAATTTCAAAGCATCATCTGGTCGAAATTCTAAAATCATTTATCCTGAACGGTAGACAAAATAGAATAAAATGCTAATTAAAAATGTTGAATCCTGTCTGTGTTCCAAAAGCATGTAGGAAGTGCAACCTTTTACAAAACAATGGCATCCTAAGAATAATGCTATGAGATTTCTAGCCTATTGATAGCAACAGCAAAATAAAACACCTGCAGTCGGGTGAGATACAACCAACTAAAAGCTGTTAGGCAAGCTTCATCTCCCTTTATTTTTTTTTTTTTTTTTGTTGAACTAAAAGCTTCATCTCACATTTTGCCAAGCTTCATCAGCGGTATCTGAACCGAAGATGCCAAATAATAAGAGGCTCAGGCAGTAATAAACACCCAAAATCATAAAATAAAGTACATATTTATAACTCTCAACGACAAAAATATTCTCAACATGTAAGCAAACACCATTACAAAATAATCCAAAACTTCTGGTTGCAAGTTGATGAATAAAAAAGAAAGAAGAAAAAAAAAACTAGCATTGCCCTTCCAAAGCTTAAGCAGAAGCTGCAGCAGCTCCCTTGTTCCTTGGAGTTGCCTGAGTACCTATACCAACACACAGGAATTACAAACATTCAATCAATACCTTGCAATGAAATTTATTTAGGACATAAAACTGCATTATTACAATAATTCACCTTCTCGGAAGTTAGTCTTGAACCTGCGTGGGACATGACGGAGGTACCTCATCCTACCACTTCCAGTGGTCTTTCGGCGGATAGCCTTCACGCTCCAGTTATCTGAACCAAAAACACCAAATTATTACATAATTTGCTTGTCCACTCCATACATAAATTAGAAAAATTAAACTGTCTCATGCTTCATTTCCTTTACGCAAATGGGCATAAGATATAATAGATAGACTTTGATTTCATTGTGAATGAAATCATCATCAACTTAGGTATCATTTAAATTAAGACAATCAATTCAATTTGAAACTAAATAGTTCACTAACATACAGTTTGAATTTCACTAGCATACATGCTCACTTGAACTAATAGCTCAATTTTGTTGCCATCAAAACCTTAATGTTTGACTCATGATTCATGATTCAAGATTCAAGTTCAATTTTTGCTTAGCATAAATGTCCCAAATCTATTTCAGACAATCAATTCAGTAAAAGTAAAAACAATAGAAGTTACATTTTCTGAGACGAGCGGCGGGATAGGCACAAGCACCACAACGGCTCTTCTGCAGGTGAAAGCTACGGCGACCGCATCTAACGCAGAGCGTATGTGTCTTATTCCTCCTCTTGCCAAAGCTTCCTGTACCTTTTCCCTGTAAAAATAAAAAAAAATCAATCAATCTAACAAACATCTGATCAAGCATCACCACCATTGCCATACAAACACAAATTTCAATAAAAAAAAAAAAGCACCATTTTTTCTTCTTCTCGAGCTGCTGCTGCTACTGATTCGACGAGCAGAGAAAACAAAAAGCTCGAATTTTTCAGAGATTAGGGTATTTATATATACTATGCGCAGTGATTGAGGTGATTTAGGGTTTTATCAGTGGACTTTACTGTACTGACTGTATTGGGTTGTGGAGGTTTTGATTGTTTCTTAAATAAGGCCCGTCGCAACAGTCCAATGGTTTCTTGGGCTTTTGTCACATGATTAAAATATTTTTGTTTGGATTTTTTTTTTCGGTTATCCTGTTAGTTATGTTAGTATTGGGAAAGAGGAAGGTGGGGGGATTGAACCGTAGTTGTACAAGTTTTTCCCCAAAACACAATGCGATGCGACTACACCAATTGTTAAATTATTCTTTTATTACTTATAATGTAAATTATTATTATGAAATCAAGTCACTGTTTTTTGAAAATAGTATAAGATGCAAAACATAACTCCTATCAAATTTAATTTGTGAACATCCAAATTATTACAAGTTATATAATTTTTTAACAACTTAAATATGTACATACGTGAAATTATTTGGTTTTGGGCATTTTGAAGAAAATGTGTGTTTTCTACATATTAAAAAACTTATTAGTAAGAAATTAAATTAAATTTGGTTGGCTTTTCTAGTCTATACGTATATTGAAGTAGTGTCGAGTTTGAATTTAATTATTGTAGTAGGACATTTGAAAAAGTTAATCAATTATTGTAAAAACAAAAGTTAAAATTGCTTGTCATTCTAATACTTAACCAAACAACAAAGTGATAAAATCACTCAATTAAGAAACAAATAGATAATCTACAATATATCAATTAAAGGTATAATTCATCATGTTAGAATGAGTTTTTTTTTAAACAATTAATAGAAATGGTTAATTCTTAACATCACAAAAAAGGAGAAAGGGAGGTAGAAATTCAAATCTTGTCATTTTCAATAGAATATTCACATTTTTTATCATTTAAACTACTCATGGGAGACTGCTAGAATGAACTTAAACAGCTTAGTTTATGAGGATATCGTATAGCTATAAATAAATTCCATGATGCTTGCTAGCTAGTTGGACTTGGACACATTTGATCAAAGTTTTGGAAGATAGCCAAGGCGAAGGCCCAAGTTTCAATACAAGTTTGGCAATGGAGTACAAATCTCTTGCTGATATGCTATGATCACTGACCTAATAATGAAGCCTTGATTGCTTATTAAGCTAATGCAGCTCGATTGTTCTTACCTGCAGTCAGAGTATTATATCAAATTAATAAATTCGTGATACTTGTATTTAATGCTTATACTTTTAAAAGGGCTCAAGATCTATGTCATTATGCCCCTCGATGTTGGCCAAAATATGTTATATTTGATCGATAAAAACAAATATAGTGTATATTTATTGCAGATATAATCGTTAGGTGTATCACGTCCTTAAGCAAGAATTTTTCAGTACAACTAATGTTGACGTTTGCAAGTCTGTAGAAGTTGTTTATGTTTCTGGTAGTAGTGGCTGGCAAGTTCAATATTGCTCTTGATGATTATACTGGTCGGTGAGACAGCATGTCATTAACAGAGAGATCTTTAACCTTAAAGGAGAGAGGCTTCTTGGTTAATTTGCTAGAAAAGCAATTGGGAAGAGGTTGGCTTGTAAGGTTAAAGGAATTGCATAGTATTTACACACATTAGTCCTGAGAAGCCAGAGATCATAATGTCCTTTTCTCTGTTGTAGCTGGCTAAGTCTTCTTGTGTATATTTTGGTTTAGCTGCTGCCTATTGTTTTGGTTGTAAGGTATATACTGTTTTTCTGGAAATTAATAAAAGTCTTCTGTTGCTGCTGACCAAAAAAAAAGTATAATAAGCAGCTTCAGGTCATCAGCTTGGTGTAATATTATTTGTAATTTCAAGTTAACTACATTACATTATCACTGGGTAATTTAAAATAACCAAGATAACTTTATATATATATAGCTTGTAGATTAGTGTCTTTTGTCTCATATTGTCTAATGGGAAGAGGTTAGCTAGTATCCCTTAGAGCATCTCCAACCCACTAGTTATTTAAAATAAATTTTTTATTATAAAAAGTGATTGTAAATAATAGGACTCAAACCCACTTTATAAATCTAAATTATAGATTAGAGAGTAAGTTTGGCTCTTTTCGACTCTTTACATGTAGAGAGCTAAAATTCACTCTTTATATAAAAGTTAATTGATACACCTCGCCGAAGAAGCCCAACCCGAGTGGCTAAGGCTGAGGAACCCATGACTTAGGTCTTGGGTTCAAACTGTGGCAATGCCAAGATTTAACCTTGGCCACTCCCAAGGATGGAACCTTCAAATGTGGGTCCTACCTAGTTTAGGTGTAGACTCTCCCTTCCTTGCTAACACTAACAACTAACAGTCATGATCCATTAGGTACTAACAAGCGACACCGATAAAAAAAAATCAATAAACCTCTATTTTCTATACATATTCTTGTTTTCTATTGACTTCTTTTATTACTTAAAATCTTTTCCTCTTTCTTCCCACAATGTTCAAAAATTAAAATTAAAAGCTTTTAGGATGAAACAAAATGAAGAGTGAAATATAAAGAATGCATTGAACTTAAATAAAATTGTTTGCTATTTATATTGGAAAATTCCTAAATGCTTTTTATTATCTAAAATATGCTATTTATTTTAAAGAGCATCATTAAAGATGCTCTTATATTTTAGGGTACACTAAAATAATTAATTTAGAGAAATATGGAGGAAAACTAAATTTATTTCAAATTTAGTGGCAAATATGTAGCGCCTACACATATATATAACTGGTCTAACAATGGCACATGACACTTGATACTGGTACAAAAATAAAATTAGTGTCTGATTGTGGATACCCTTGGTTTGATCGGCCCGCAACGAAGGCCCAATAATGAGCAAGTCCAGAATTTTGAATGTAGGAAGACCCGAATCTTCCTATAAAATGAACTCAAAAGCCCAAAAACTCTGAACCAAGCCCAAAACCTCTAACCAAAGCCTAAAACACCAAACCTAAAACCCAAAGGCCTAAAAGGAAATAGGGAGGTCTAAGCCCATTGGCCCAGAACCAAGCCAAGCTTGGTGAAGAGACAATCGCCTCTTCCCAAGGGACGACGACCGACCTAATTTTACAATAAATGCATTTTGGCCCCATACACCATAAGTGGACCCACAGATCTCTAGCTTACAAATTTGTACGTGAAAGGATAACTTTCAAGAAAAAAAATGGGGTGGAAAAAGATAGGAGGAAATGATGAGAAATCATGAGGGGGGGTCTAAGTGGCATTTTAGGAATTGGGAAAAGAGAAAAAAAAGAGTTTAAGTAGAAGACTTAAGGGTCTGGAGAGAAGAAAGACACTAAGGAAAGAAGAGAGAATACAGAGAAGAAAATAAGAGAACACAAAAAACACAACTTGAGAAGGAAAAAAAAGAGGGTAAAAAGAAGAGTTTGATAAAAGAAGAGTTGATTTTCTTGAAGGAAGAAGAAGCACTCTCACATTCAAAGGACAAAAACAAATAAACTAAGCTCTGAGGGCTCAATTAGGAGCATCAAACCTAGTTCATTCAGTAAGAATTGTTATTTTTTGGCTTTCTAAGTTTTGTTCCTATAAAAATTCAATTTCTTCATTTTGATCACATGTTTTTAGGCTTTTTGATGTGTTAAATGTCATATGAGAGCATGTTTATTTGAAATATTGATGTATTAGAAGTAGATTTATGGATAGTTTGCATGAAATTTGATTTAGTTAGATTTCAAGTAACATGTGAATTGTAGTATTCCTGGTTAAGAGGCGACAGACGTCGCCCCTTAGCCAGGAGGCGATCGCCTCCTAAACAGGGATCCAGGAGGCAACGCCTCTTCCTAGGAGACGGTCGCCTCCTCACCAAAATCCAGCAGGATTCTGCTTTGTTTTTAGTATCCTTTTGGTATATTTTCAATATCTGATACAAACGTACTGCCTAACATCTCTAGTATTGCATGCGACTGTTATATTGTTATATATGTTTAAATAAATAAACCATGTTTTAAATGAATACTTGTGCCTATTTCATGTAAACTTATTTACCCCCTTTTGTATAAAAACTGTTTATTTTGAGATAAAACTAACGTGTGTTTGGTGTAGGTTTCCTTGTAATTTCCACTCACTAAGTAATGAGTGAGTTAATTAGTTCTTAGGAGGTTTTATTTAAATTCAGCATCATTGTAGATGATAGGGTTTAGCGTGCATCCAAGTTTATTATAACCGCGATACTGTTTGAGCTCGGGGCTCTAGGGAACACACTACTATATCATAAATACATAGCGTGGAGATGGGGAGTTGCCACCCAGGGCAATAACTGGGATAAATTGAAGGTGATGGTAACTCAATTCTCTAATGCAAGCTAGCACCACAACCAGGAGTTCTGGATACGGAATACCAACTTCTTTTAGTCTTGTGTTCATTTAGATTTATTTTATTAATTATTATCTTATTCCCTAATTACATGAAATTTCATTAAACCCTAATTTAAATATCCATCTAACCGTAAGGCAACCAATCCATGAAAAAGCACATAACAAATGCATTCAAAGCATAATGTCCCTAAATCTAAACTACATTTGATTTTAGTTTAAGTTAACTAAATTTACATATTTTATTTACAAGTGAAATGGAACTAAAAATGGGCCTACATTTTGATAATTAGTGAGCCTAAATCTATTTATTTTCATTCTAAAGAAAGTGGGCCTAAGTCTATTAAATTTTAAAAGGAAAAGAAATAAATTAGTGGGCTTAATTCTAACTAATTTTAATTAAATGAAATGATCTTAAGTCTATAAATTATGAAGAAGGCTTTATTAATGGGTTGAGCTAAGTCTAAGTTAATTTTATTTAACTAAAAAAATGGGCCTAAAATCGAAATTAATCTAAATGGGCCTAAATTAATTAATTAAACCTAAATTTAATTTTAAAGGCCTATTCATTAAGTGAGTTAGATTTACATGTGGGCCTGGCCCCTAAAACAAATAAAAATAAAAACAAGCTCAAATAAAAATAATAAAATAATAGATAAAAAAAACAAACATTACGTGATTTTTCTAATCCTAATTTTAATTACATACAATATTTAATTACAAAAATACCCTTAAGAAAAGAAAAATTTGCGATTCAGTCCATAAAAATGCAATCAAGCCTTGGAATCTGAAATTCAAATACTAGAGACCTATTTGCGACGAGTTTTCATCATCGGAGTCCTCTTTCGCATTCATATTCTAGTTATCCCGAAATTGGGTGCTTACAACAGCAGTCTTGAATTCATTCATAACTTATAAATAATAGCTAGCTTACTGTGAGGTATTTTATGAACCCAAAAGCATCCTTTCATACAGTGTGAAGTGCTGCCATCCTGCAATTAACATTCATTTTTATCATGGATTAATCACTAACTGATAAGAAGATTAGCTCCCCAAAATTTTAAAAAAAAAAGTAAAAATCAATAGACCTGTAAAATAAAGGCTATAATCATTATAGTGAAAGCAAGCAAACCAGTCTATAGCGACCTAAACAAAAAGGTATTTTAACGGCAACTTCAATAACTTGTCTTTCTCAAATAAGAATTCTAGGCAATTGTATCATTTTATCTTCATATCTAAGTGAAAAAAGCACCAGGAAGTCATAAGACTCAACATTAATAAGTCAACTTCCATTCAAGACAATATCAATTCGCATGAATTTGTATTTTGTGTAGCATGCTTCGGTATCTTCACCATAAATCACTCTAAAAAACTTGGATTGAAGTGATTCAAGAGGCTATAGAAAGATAAGATAGAGGGATATAACTTTAATGAAGAAATATAAGGCTAATTTGATCGTCTTCATGGGCCAAAATTATAAGAGATTATCAGATCGTGAGCAAAACTGGGCAGACTGAACATACATCAGTAAATGGCTCATATCTTAGTCAATATAGATCCAAATAAAGTAATTAAAGATGATTCTTAAATATTATATCAAGGGTTATAACTTTTATGTTTTGGTCTTGCATCAATTCGGCCTTCATGATGGTGAAACGTGAGCTACAACGTGCTATATATGTCAATCTGAATGTAATCAGGATTATATTTTCTTATTTAGTTAGGATATTAATTAGGTTTTATTTAGGGTTTCTTTAAGCCTATATAAAGGCTTATTTTATATAACCTAAAGGGGTGCAACCATGGATGATTAATAAAATTTAGAGAGGATTCTCTTGGGTTATTTGGTTAACCATATGACAACCTTTATGACTTATCAATCTATCCTTCAGACAATAGATTGTGGCATCTTCTTAATAACCTTTGTTGCTTGTTTGCTATGTTTAAAAGGTCAAAGTTTTGATATAGCTTTGGTTGTTTGGGCTAACTAAACATGAGATGAAGGTTTTCTTTGTCTGAATTAGAACTTGATTTGAACTTTCCTTGAGAGTGTGGGTTTGGATTTATGTTGAACGGGTTCCTAGAGTAGGTCGTCTAGTGGGTTCGTATCACTTGGAGTTGTTGCCGAATTGAGTATTGGGGTTTTCAAGTTAATATGTTGGGGGTTCGAATATATAAAAGGGTTCTCAAGCTTATTCATGGATGTTCTGTATCACTACTATTCAAGCCAACAACAGTTTTACGATTTCAAATCATAACCTAGACAAGTGAACTACCAAAGACACTTCAGTTTTAAAAGTACAATGAGATGCCAATGCTGCAGGCTGAATATGGATCAAACCAACCTAAATCTTAAATTGCAACCAGCATTCCCAGTTACAGTACAACTCTAATAGAATATGTATAAGGAAAGTGGGACAGAAATTTCTGACAAGGGAAAGCAGAAAAATAAAAATAGTCATAACTCAAGGTTAATGCACCTGAAAACAGTATCTGCTGTACTAGGCTGTAATGGAATATCATTCTTTTTGAAAAGTTTCATCACTTCAATCATCAACTTTACATCATTGTGCTCCTTAGCATATAACTGAAATCCAAGTACAACAATCATTAAATATTCATAAAATACAAAGAATAAGAAAATCCAATCGCCTAATAAATGAGACAAAGCACAATCTATACCAGCAAGTGGTTGGCAGATCCAATATTGGGAGTCAATCCATATATATTATGCTTATACAAAGCTTTCTTTCCTGCATTTAGTAACTTACGGTTATATAACACAAGTAATACATTAATTTCCAGACATCGCAGCACAACACTAGTATTTAACCCACATGGACTCTAGATGCAACAAGAAACTAAAACATGTCAACTCAACAGTTAAAATAAGATGGAAGGCAGCATGTCTTTTCACAATATATACATACCAAAGTCAATAGCCCTAACTCGAGTACATGCTTTAGTAACTTCACGACAAAGATGGCAATTAAAATTATCATATATACGAAGATGCGACAGCCGCTGCATCAGAAAGCCATAGCATTCAAGCTTCCAAGAAGTTAAGTATTTAAACTCTCAAATAATAAGCTATCAATTAAGAGAAAAAAACTAACAAATCTTCGGAGATTCAGTAAAGTGTCAAAAAGAAGCTTAATATCCCCATGATTTTTACAATTTTCAATCAATGACCACAGCCAAACATTTGGAGCCATCGACTCTCTCTCATGAACAGAGTGAAGAATGCGATCATGGAGCTCCTTCACAGCCTCTGCAGTCAAAAAACAGGAAGCATGTCAACTAGACTTGACAGAGAACAAAAGGCAAAAGAATCACACATAACAATAATAAATCAAAACAACCTGTTGGAGTGATCTCAATACTAGTAGAAAGTGATGATTTTGTAGTCCTCAAATACAACGGAGGTTGTGCCATTAGCAAATAATTACCTTCACCTTAAACATGTAAAATTCAGCATCATTATTTCACTATAACATAAAAATTAAAATTATTGCCTCAGATTAATCAACATTTGCTTCACAATTATTTTCCTTTTTCTTTCATATTCGTTTCATTACTGATTTTGTTCAGCAACCACACAGTGCATCAAAGCAGATAATAGTTGATTTCTTTACATTACCAGAGAAGCAGAGAGAATTGAAAGCGAAATTGCTGTGGTGCTGCCATTGAAGAGGAGAATGAGCAGAGATCGAGGCTTGAATAAAATCGGAGGGAACAACTTTATTATGATTTGCAGCTGAGTTGAGGAGAATCGGAAACTTCTTCAAAATCCCAGCGACTCGACGCGCGTTTGAAAGGACTTGCATGATTGATGAATCGGCCGAGTTACACAGGGCGGGAGAGATACTGGTAGCAGGTACGGTATAGTATACAGTACAGAAATTGATCAAGGGTTTTGGTAGGGGAGAAAGGAGAGAGAGTGTGTAAATGCAGTGGCTGCGTACCGTTCTTACCCTGCACTTGCGCCCTTATATTTACTAAAGGGCCGAGAAATTGATCAAGGGTTTTGCGTGATTGATGAATCGGGCGGTGATGATGTTGGTGAGTGAGCTGATGGGTTTCGAGCCCAATTCATGGAATGGTGGACGACCATTTGAGTTTGAGGTTTTTTTTTTTTTTTTTTGAGAATTTTTGGTTTAGTTTTTTTTGGGCGTAGGAGGGCAGTGTCTTTTAATGTGCAGCCGAAAGCAAGCAACTAATAAGAGTTGCAAATGAAGCTTATATAATTATAAATAATTTGGTGGTTGTTGAGGTTATTCGGACGTTAACATGATAAAAAGTTAATTTAAAATTGTTTATGAAGAGTTATTAGATTTTATAAACTGATTTAGTCTTTAATTTTAAATTTTAAATTTTAAATGTTATTAGGAGTTTAGAATAAAAATGATACATAATGTTAATGTCATCAGTTCAGTACCATCTATCTTACATCCCTTCACTTTTTTTTCGGAACAATTACATCCCTTCACTTGCAGCATAACAAATGGACTTGAGAAATAACAAGTTTGAGATTTATTTCAATGCGATTATAATAGTAAATAACACAACCAACAATAATATAACCAAATTTCAGGGGTTATCTATCCAGTACAAATACTTCTGACCAAGCTATATATGCGTGTCAATGTCAGATTCTGGTATTTCATAGAAACCTGCAGATTTCACTGTGTTGACAAATGCAAAATCTACTGTATTCATCAAAATACATTTCAATAAACAGATGAACGCTTACAAAGGAGGCCAATAATGCAATTACAAGCGTTTGTTTTGCCCTTCAGTTATTATACACTCTATTCACAGTGCAGAAAAGTCACACAGATACTCCAAGAAAACTCGCAAAGCTAGGATATTTTGGCTCCCATCCTACTTCTTTTCGAGTTTTTGAGTTGTTCAATCTCTTGCCTAGAGGGTCGCTGGTTCCTGAAACAACCCACAGGTTCCTCATTCAATTCAGCAGGATAATCAAAACACAAGTCATTTATCAGAGAAAAGTTCTGTACACCCACAGAAGTGAGCTTACCAGTGAACGCCTCAAACTTTTTACTGAACTTCCCACTTTTAGCAACCAAGTCCATCACTTCCTGCCTGCAGATAGATTAGCATAGGACAAAGTTATTTCGTAGAATATCATTAGTTTTCTAACCAATTCATTGATAATTGAACAAGGCTATAACCAACCAACAACAATAAACCTGGATAATGGATGATTATCGCATCCCAAGAAAATTCTTCCACGGAATTTCTTCTTCAAGATTGCTACTGAGAGGGAAGCCGCATCCTGTAAGAATAGCATCCAGGCCACACCAAACTTTGATTTCATTATTTAGCTACAAACAATTGTAACAAAAAGATGTGCTCAAACCTGCTGGGATACTTTAGATAGCGCAATATCAAAACATGGTTTAGCGCAATATCAAAACATGCTGAGTAAACCATGACCAACAATGAGACTTGTTCTTGATTGGTATACAGTAGAGAACAAATGACTAGAAAATGAGAGAACTAATTTTGGAAGATAAATGACATGACCACAATGACACCAAGATGCAGAATTTATAGATTCAAAAGATTTAAATAACCACCTCATAGTGTATAAGATTTAAGATGTGATCAGGTCGAACATCAACAATTCCCTTCTGCAACCAGTAAAAATGTGCACCTCTGTCTGCTTTGTAGCCAATTTATTAAGGTTAGTTGAATATGAAGCAGATGACACGGACAAAGCCTAGAAATTCCTTTTGAGCCAACATGAAATCCTGTAATTCAACTCTAAAAAAAGGATATGTAAAGTCCTGCCAATCTCAGCACAGAGCCATCACTCTCTAGCACCACTTTTTCTGCCTTTAGAAGCACATCTGTCCTCGGGCTTCGACCAACTGGCACTGATGGAGAGTCCTGCAAAGAAGCATTTTGAGAGAATTTTTGAAGATTCAGCTGATGGACATATTCACATGATAACCCTCATCTAACTGCCATCCAGAAAAACTCCTTTGAACCAAAAGATTAAGACAACTATGTTTTGGTGATATCACCTCATCACAATTTCCATTGTCATTGCAATCATATGGTGCAGAACTCGATGTAAACAAGAAACAGCCCTCTCCATTCCAGCTTAAAGCAGCTTCCCTGATGGATTCATGGTCCAAAATAAAGGCATACAATCAAACATTTTAGATTTGTCCCGTCCTATGTATTTGATAACCCTTCAGCTCCTAATCTATAAACCAATTGCTTCAACGCCATATGAATATCCAAAGTATCTATGAACTCAAATCCATAAGATTAAGTGGTATAACCGTATGTTCTATCTCGATATTACATCTTACAACAACTACATCCATTTTAAAACTAATGACTCGCATGTTAATTACCTGACATCACCGGGATAATCAGATGTTCGCGAGGGAGGAGCGCAGAAAATGACATAAGGAAACTGATTATTTGGTTTATTTTCCTTCAAAGATGCATTTATCCCCAGTTTAATTAACTCGTCATGGTGATCTGCAGTCACAGTCTGCCCATAAACTTGACACCCAGGATGTTCCTGCTCAACAACATAAAAAATATGACTTTGACCCAACACGGGTAAGCACCAATCCCTCAGAACATTGAACCCCAAAAGAATCACACAATTTCTCATATGATCCTATACGCACAAAGAAATGAGTTTAAAACCAAAACATTAATTGATTAGAACACCAAACTGAAAAAACAATCACAACCCATCAACAAAATTTACAAAATTGAGCATAAATTTGAAGAACTAAACCAGAATTAGACATCAACAACTTACTTGGCGCCATTTCTCAGCCACCAAACGACCAAGGACACCAGGACCAACGATCAGAAGATCATTCTCTCCAACAAGACTAGAAGAAGCAGCACCCAATTCCTCATTGGTTGCACCTTCAACAAAAATCAACTAAATAAAAAATGCACCATTAAGCACAAAGTCAACTACTTTTCGAGAAATAGAAACATACCCATTGTAGAAGATGCAGAAACTTGAAATGCGCTAGCCATGGATAAAAATAAGGATGATGGTACTGATGATAGTGCTGATACTGATACTGGTGATGACGACGGTAATGTTAGCTTGTGTTTGACAAATGGGTTATTTTTGGACAAATTTGTAGTAGCAGCAGTTGTTAAGAGCTTGAAGCAATGGTCAACTGTTACAAAGCAATGAGGCCTGGAAGATGGGCAACACCAAGAAATGGATCCCATTTAGGCGGAGATGGTGTGCAAGTGGAGTTGGGTTTTTTCTTGAACCGGGCAAAAATCTTTTATTTTTATTTGGTGTGGGTTTTGTTGCAGTTGCAGCGGGTTTTGTGGGGTTCGGGTATGGGGGATCTGAGAGATAACCAATCATTGTATTACAAGTGGACAAGTGAAGCTTGTGACTGTTGATTTGCGATTATGGAACGACGTCGTTTATTGAAACATAGGTTAACTTCACATTGAACAAACCGTCTATCGTTAAGTAGTTTTTTTTTTTTTCTTGTTAAATGGTTTAATAGTTGTTTTTTTCACGCAACTGCTAAATACTGCTGGTTCTTTGTTAGTGCAATGGAAACAAGCCAATCAGACCCAGCTTCGTCCTGGCAATTTGCATCTGCAGCAAACTGATGGTCGGATAACTTGGACTCCACCGCCAGGAGGATGGCTCAAAGTTAATGTTGATGCAGCGCTGTTTGCAGCTTCACACAGAGTTGGCATGGGTTGTTGTGTTGTGTGCGTAATTCGGATGGTCATTTTGTCAGCGGTTTCTCAAACTCTCTACCTGGCTCTTTCTCTGCCAAGGAAGCTGAAGCCCTGGCGTTGCATGAAGTTCTCAGATGGCTCAAGGACTCTCAGTATGACCTTTGCATTATGTCTGATGCCCTTCAGGTCGTTCAAGCAGTGTACTCACTCGCCTTTTGGCCTATTAATAGATGATTGTAGATTGTTGTTAAACCATTTTCAACAGATGGTAGTTCATTTTGTTTATAATAGATCAGCGAATCAAGTTACTCATCGTAGTGCGACAGCTGTTTCTTCCGTGTCTGGTTTTCATGTTTGGGCAACTGCCTCAGATTTCATTTCTGATGTTCTAGCACTGGAGAGCTCTTAATTTTTATATATTTCTTTGTTTTAAAAAAAAAAATTTGTTTCAAAAAAAAAGAATTGTTTTGTATATAATTCCTTTAATATAAAGATTTAATTTTATCTTTTTTTCTTCAATTAAAAAAAGTACTAGTCAATATATTTATTATAAAAAAGCTAATTACCCTATTTATTTAGATTAATCCTTGGATTAGCTCGAGTTTCAATTTTTAATTGGCAAAAACCATGGTGATATAAAAATTATTTTCAATACAATATTAATTTTTTAATTTACGGGGTTTAACGCACGTCTAAATTTATTGCAACCACGATACTGTTTGAACTCATAGCTCTAGGGAACACACTAACCACTGTCACAAAGATGCGTGGAAATGAGGAGTCACCACCCAGGATAATAATTGGGACAAATCAAAGGTGGTGGTAACCCGATTCTCTAATACAAGCTAGTACCATAACCAGGAGTTCTAGGTACGAAATATCAACTTCTTTTAGTCTCAGGTTCATTTAGAATTAGTTTATGAATTATTATCTTATCCTCTAATTGCATGCAATTTCATATAAATCCTAACTAAACATCCATCAATCCATAAGGTAACCATTCATGAAAAAATATATAAGAAATGTATTCATACAAAGCACATCAACCCTATATTAGTTTAATCTACATATTTTTAATTAAAGTGAACTAAGTTTACATATTTTAATTTACAAATGAACCTAAAACTAATAGCCCTAATTCGTACTCAATTTTATTTAAATGAGTCTAAGTCTATTTATTTTATTTCTAAATTAGGCCTAAGTTTACAAATTATGAAAGCTTAAATTAGTGGGTCTAAATCTACAAGTTTTAAATTTAAATGGCTTTAATTCTACAAATTATGGAAAGGTCCTAATTAATGAGTTAAGTCTAAATTAACTTTATTAACTAAAAGTGAGCCTAAATCTAATTAGCTTAAATGGGCCTAAATTAATTTTAAAGTAATTAAAAACCTAAAACCAATTTTAAGAACCTATTAATTAAATGAGTTAAAACCTACACGTAGACTTGGGGTCTAAAACGAATAAAAATAATAAACAAGCCCAAATAATAAAAATAAAACAAACAACAAATCAAAACAAGCATCCTGTGATTTTAACTCTAATTCAATTTACATGCAACCTAAATTAATCTAAAGTTATCATTAATTTTAATTAGGTTTTTACCAAGTGATCCTAGAAAACTAATCAATTTTAAAGTGCAGAAAATTAAAGATTTCACTATTTCCACTATCGGGACTATTACAACATACGTATAATAATAGTTACATGCCCAAAATCAAAATAAATACACAATACAAATACCATTAAAACACAAAAAAATAAAATAAAACTCAGAAAACCTAATACTGTGTGAAAGTACAAAATCTAATCCATGACATTCTATGGATCTTCATGAGTCCTCCATGGGTTTTGATCTCTACAATGAATTTATATCACCCCGTCCATCATGAAAAACAAAAAAAAATAATCAAATAAAAAATCAGTGAGTGGTTTAATATAACAAATAAAGAAAATCAAATAAAATTAAAATCTAAATAAAGAGAAAGGAGATGAAGATGAGAATGGGATGCGGTATTAATTTCCCTCAGAAGGTGATCACTATTGATGGAAGCCTGTGACTTTTGTTGTATTTGTCTGTGATTTTAATTTTATTTGAATCTGATTATGGTAATGAACTAAAAGAAAACAACGTCAAAATAAAAAGAGAAAGGACTGCGGTTTTTGGCTCACTGCTAAAAATCAGAAAGCAGAGAAAATAATAAAAACCCTCGGAGCCCCAAACTATGAAAAGAAAATGATGTATATATAGACTTAGTCCTATAACCCTAACAGGATAATAATAAAAATCTATTTATTTTTTGTTATTTATCTGGAACAAAAATATATTTATCAAGTAAAACAAACAAAACAACCAATTAAAATTAAAAATAAAAATAAGCTGGAAAACGTATAATTCCAATTGAAATTACGTAATTCCAATCAGAATTATAGAATTTCGGTTGGAATTTGCATAATTCATATTGGAATTGGCATAATTCCGATCAAAATTACGTAATTCTGATCGGAATTAAGTAATTCCAATCAGAATTATGTAATTTCAATTGGAATTAAAAATTATAAAATTCTAACCATAATTTTTTATTTTTTTAAATTAAAAAAAATAGGTCCATGAAAATAATTTACAATTTAGTCCAAAAATCAATAAATCATATCCAATAAATCTAATTTCACAATCAATTTTCATCATTGGGCCCTCTGTCGCATCCTAACTTAAATTATCTAGAAATTAGGTGCTTACAGTTGCCCCCCTTTGCCTCTGTTTGCTTGACACAAACAGCGGCAAAGCAAATAAGCACACAATTTCTTAAAAGCACAAAGTTTAGATACTTACCTATGCACCTTGAGGCTTTTGCCTAGAAGTGATCGTCGGTTCACAATGAATGCTTATGTTGTCGTACAACACCAAGCAGAATGCTAAAACCACTATATAACATTTAGCAAGTTTCATTATAATCTCCGTGAGACATTTAGTGAAAAAGATTTGAGAATATACGATAGCTCCTATGGAACATCTAGTGGCAAGATTTGAAAATACACTATACTCGGACATATAGTGTTGATTTGAAAATACACTATACTCAGTTGTATAGTATTGATTTGAAAATACACTATACTCGGACGTATAATGTTGATTTGAAAATATACTTTACTCGGACGTATAGTGTTGATTTGAAAATACACTACACTTAGACGTATAGTGTTGATTTGAAAATACACTATACTCAGATGTATAGTGTTGATTTGGAAAATGCACTATACTCGAACATATAGTATTGATTTGAAAATACACTATACTCGGACGTATAGTGTTGATTTGAAAATACACTATACTCGAACGTATAGTGTTGACTTGAAAATACACTAGACTCAGATGTATAATGTTGATTTAAAAAATACACTACACTCGATCGTATTGTGTTGATTTGAAAATACACTATACTTGGATGTATAGTGTTGATTTGAAAATACACTACACTCGGTCGTATAATGTTGAATTGAAAATACACTATACTCTGACGTATAGTGTTGATTTGAAAATACACTATACTCGAACGTATAGTGTTGATTTGAAAATACACTATACTTGATCGTATAGTGTTGATTTGAAAGTACACTACACTCGGACGTATAGTGTTAATATGAAAACACACTATACTCAGACGTATAGTGTTGATTTGAAAATACATTATACTCTGTCGTATAGTGTTGATTTGAAAGTACACTACACTTGGACGTATAGTGTTGATTTGAAAATACACTATACTTGGCTGTATAGTGTTGATTTGAAAGAACACTACACTCGGACGTATAGTGTTGATTTGAAAATACACTATACTCGAACGTATAGTGTTGATTTGAAAATACACTACACTCGGATGTATAGTTTTGTTTGGAAAATACACTATACTCAGACGTATAGTGTTGATTTATGAAATTAGTTATATTCCCTGTGGGACATCTAGCTGTGACGCTATCACTACTGTGTAGTGTCTAGCTGATTGCAATATATTCCCTATGGGACGTCTAGTGAAATGAATTGAAGAAATTAATTATATTCCCTATGGGACATTTAGATAATTACACTATAGGAACGTTTAGTGAACTTGTGATTTGAAGATGTTCTATAGTACCTATAGAACATCTAGCAAAAGAGTGTGTGAAAGGTACTATAGGTCCTATGGAGCATCTAGCAACTTGTGTTATAACTATTGTGTAGTGTC
>CATIWM010138370.1:0-20018 GCA_949671775.1 Mallotus repandus
CTAAATTTTAGACATGCACACATATTTCTATCAATATATTTTTTTGAATTATATAAAATTCACACTAACTCAAAAGTCAAGTTGTAATTTTAATAAATCTATAAATATCCATAAATTTATTTTATTTTCATTTTTTACTTACTTTTATTAATTTTTGCTCCAATTAAAATTAGTATTATCTAAAACTAAAGTAATATATAAAATGAATTGCTTAAAAAAAGGTAAAATTAATGAAACTAAACTTAAAAATAAATATAAAATAAAATTGATAAAAATTAATGAAATATTAAATTTATAATTTACTTTTTTAATTAAAATTAAATTGATAAGGACATGTGTAACTGTTGAAAATTTAGTAAAAATTGTAATTTTAAATTTGAAAATTAAAGAACAACAATTTTTTTTATTAAAATAAGAAGGATTAAAGTGTTAATTTTTATAAAATATAGAGAGTAAAATGTTTAGTTTGTATAAAATAGAGGGAGTAAAATATTTTATTCATTAAGACACTAACGGAAAAGTTAACGGAAGGACTAAAGTGTTGACGGAACTAAAACTAAAGGATGTAAATGTTCGATTGTCAAAAAAGAGGGATGAAAGTTGAAATTAGATCAAATTTGAGGAAGATAAATGTAATTTACTTTAATTTAATAGTTTATGTATATAAAAAAATTTATTTTATTTTTATTTAAATCTGTTTAATTTTAAATATAAAATTTTAAATTTTAAACACAACTTAATATTATATTCATCTGTTTCAAAATATTTTAAAACTAAATTAATATTATAAAATAAAAAATGCTTTTTATTTTTTATTTTTTTTTTGTAAAAATCTTAAAAAAAAAAACCATCATTCGTCGTAACTGTAAAATCAAGAGCCCATTTCACAGCTGAAACTCGATGTCTTCTGTTTGGTAATTGCAGCAAAGTTTTGTTGTTGTTGGAGGAGCCATGGGATCTTTAGGGTTTATGAGGAAGGCGGCGAAGCAGCTGCCATTTTCTTCTTCTTCTTCTTCTGCTGCCGGGTTTCGATTTCTTGGAAGAACTGAAAAATATGTAAATTTTTCATCTAGCACAAAGTATCCTATCTCTGAAGTAGAGCCACAGTCCTTATCATCGCCATTGTTATTGCTTCACGATAAAACCGAGTATATTAGTGATACCAAGGCGACGCGTTTCTGGTTCTTTAGCCCTGCAGAGAATAAAGTTGTACACTTTGTGAAGCAGGGGCTGCCGAAGTGGATCTCTACTTCGTTCTGCTGCGGATCTTCACAAGGCTGGTTGGGTTTTTTAAAATTTCGTGATGATTATGTAGTTTCTTTAGTTGATTTATTTTCTTCTTCAACTTCTGCTCAAACTATACCATTACCTAAGAGTAACAGCCATAATTTTAACGCGGTACGAGAATATGTCAAGAAGATTGGGCTTAGCCATAAGAGGATCGCTATGTCATCTTCTCCAAAGGAGAAAGATTGTACTGTGATGTCTATCGGTCTCCGACATGTAATACGTTGTGCAATTGGAGACTCCAACTGGACAGAATTAAAAAAGAAATTATCAAGTGTATTCTGAAAACCGCAAAACGTTTTATGTCCTCAATGCAATTGGAAATATCGATCAATTACGTTTAAACGGAGTTGATAGAAATCGTGATCACAAACACCTTGAATATGGATCTTCAGAGCCCCCCATGCGGTGCTTTTGTTGACGCAAGGTACTTGGTTGAATCACTTGAAAAAGATGTTCTGGTGGTTGAGAGATTTCAGTTGGAAAACAAGACCGTGTGGTTTAATGTTTGGAAGGTCAATTTTGAAAAAATGATCGCACAGCCTGTGGACTCTCTGGGTGATAATATTCTGTTTCTTGGTGGTAACGAGTCCTTCTCTGTCTCAGCTTCAGACTACCCTGGGTTGAGGCCAAATTCCATATACTTCGTTTATGATTGTCAACGTTCACTTTGGTGTAATAGTTCAGGATCACCTTATTGGGATCATAACACTGGTGTTTACAGTCTTGAGGATCACAGTATCTCAACACCCCTCTTTGACCCTTTAAAGTTCAGCAAAGATTGTTATCCTGCTACTATCTGGGTCTTGCCCAAGCCATAATCAATACGTGAACTCTTACAATTTTGATTTTGTTATTTAAACATTTATGCATTTTCTCTCTGAACTTCATCTTGTTACTTATGTGGGAGTGTGATATTTTGTAGTTTGTGAGTTATTTATGTTTATCTGTCCTTTCGCTTAATTTGCCAACTCACTAATTTATTGACAGGGCAATTTCTTGAAGATTCTAGTTGAGACTGCTGTTTCGGAATAATTAGAAGAAGGAAGAAGAATTTTTTTTTCAGTCTTAGGAGTTCATCTCGGGGGCAAACTATATGATGCATGTTTTAATTAAATCCATTAGCAGTTCTCTGTGGAAAGATTAATTGGCCATGTCGGCTTATTTTTATGTTCATTTGTTTCTTTTAAAGGAATTATGCTTTGAATGCTTTTAGAAACTGTTTTTTAGATAATGCTGTGTTGTTAGCATGTTCACATGGTAGTAAGGGGAGATGGAACATGAAAAATTGTGTATTCCTCCCGTGAGATCAATCCTTGGGAGTTTCATGGATCGAATCTTGGAGTTCAAGGTCCAAGTTTCCTCAATTGTGCTTGCTTCATAATACTTCGCCATTCAGTTCCTGGAACATCAAAAACTGTCTGATCGAAGTTATTTTCAAGCAATGTATTTCTTGCTGTATAGCAAACAGCTTCCTGATTTCTTTTGCTCTTTAACGTGCAATGTGCTCCATGTCCTTTAGGTTTTAATTAATTTGATATACCACTGGAATTTTGGCTTTTCAAATCTTTATGAAGTTCTTCTTGGATTTTCTGTTGGGAGAATGCTAAGAGTTCATGCACAAAATTAGTATGAACATCTTCATGGACAAAATTTCATGTGTCAAAATCAACTTTGAGACTATCCAAACTGGTCTGCATCAATTTTCTTTCAAATTTATACGTAACTTTTACTTGTTGGATCAAACAAATTATCTGAAACATCTGAAATAAATTTTTAAGGTAGAAAAGTAAAAAAAAGAAGAATTAATAATAAATTTGTTAAGCGAATAGTCTAGTGGCCGGCCACTTTTTTCAATATATATATATATATATACAGGGTTTAAATCTTACCGTTGTTGATTGGTGAAACCGAGTAGATCAACAGCATATTTTGGTGTTCTCCATATTCCTAGCTACTGTGAACCAGATGCTAATTTTACTTGTTAGCATCTAAATTTGCGTTTTGGTGCTCTACGTCACCTTGACTACCATTTCCATGTTGAACATTTGATTCTAAACTGACAGCTAATGTTGTTCAATGACTTAAGTCTATGTTATGATTTTCTGTGTTTATTAGTTGCTCTGTTCTCTAATTTCTTATCACTTCTTCTAGTTGGTGCCAAGCATTTCTGCATTTCTGTAAATTTTCATTTGTTAATGTAAAGCCTGCATAAAGGCTTGTTCAGTTCATGCATAAAATAACTTTCCAGCTCAAATTTACAACATTCATAATATCTCATTTTTACTATAAATCCTACTTAAGTGTTTCGCAATTCCCCTCTTTTCCTTCTTAAGGTACCTTCCAGATAAATATAAGTTTTTATAAAAAATAATTTTCATATTTTAAAATAAAAAAATAACTTTATATATACATATTTAAATAATTTAAAATTTTTAAAAATAAATAAGCAAGTTAATGTTAAGATATAAAAAATATTATAATAGTACTATTAATTTCATAATATTTTATATTATACAAATTTTATTATCGATAAAATTTATATTTTTCATAATAAAATATTGTGATAAAAAAAAATACTATAATTGAAAAGATATTATGATAAATTTATATTTTATAATTTTTTAAAGTTAAATATTATATTTTTAATACCTTTTTATTTTATTTTTTATACAAAATTTTAATTAAATTATTGTGAATAGATTTTTATAATATAAATTAAATATAATTTTAACAAAAACTACAATTTTAAACAACACTGCGTAATTAAGTAACTAAATTAAATATTCCACAAATTTTGCTCACAACCAACACTAGCAATTTAATAGACATTATTATTAGTAGTAGTAGTTGCTGCTGCAGTAGGAGGAGGAGTAATAGTATAATGAACTTCAATAAATAGTTGGGGGACAAACTCTTTTTCCATATATTTTCTATATATAAAAGTTAGATTTAATTGTTAAAAAAATTTAGGTTTAAAATGTAATAGGCATTAGCATTATTATTCAAATAGCTAGTTATATAAGATGAAAAAAATATAAAAGAAGCCTCCGATTTTACTGTTAATGAAGAGGAACTCCATATTTTCATATTTTTGTGTTAATTATAAACGAAATTGGAAAATATGTTTAACAAATTTTTTTTTTTGGGTTGAAACCTCAAATTGACCATCAACTTTTGGTAAAAGAGCATATTGGATGTTTATGATTTTTTGGCCTAATTTAAAAATTTTAAATTATTAAATATGTATATATAAATTTATTTAAAATATAAAAAATATTTTATATAAAAAAATATATTTATGTTTTAATTTAAAATACTAGAAATTATTTTATCGGAGAAAAATTTTGAAGGTGAAAATGTGTTAAAAAAGTAAAAAATAATATAAATGTTAGAAATACAAAACTTCAAGGACCAAAAGAATATAATTTGTGTTAAAAAATTGGTAGAAAAGTTTAAAATTTTCAATCTGTGAAATTTGAGGATCTAAATATATAAAATAAAATTTGAAAAGTTTAAAACTAAAACTGTGAAAAGTTTAAGGGCTTGGATATGAGTTTTGCCATAATAGACTTATGTACTTTTATATTTATCTGTTTTTAAATAATTGTCATTTAAGATTTCTGTACATAGATTAAAAAATATATTTAATATATATATAAAATATTATACTACTCTTATAATATTTATTAGCTTTGTTTAGAGTTACAAAATGAGTAGACATCTATTTAATTAATTATCCTCTATTAAATAATGGTGAAATAAGAAAAAAAAAAAGTAATTAAAATACATTAATAATTTAAAACGATAATTATTTAGAAATAAAATTAAACTTTTAAAATGACAATTATGTGCCACCAGAGGAGTAATAATCATTAATGTAAAACACACAGGTCATATTATTAAAAATGACACTTTTTTGCTCTAATTTATTATTTTTCTGTCTCAGCCTTAATTAGAGCCCAATTAAACCACCATTTCCAAACTTTTGGGTACACCGACACACCACCAACACTCAAATTTAATGAGAATTTTAGAGAATTGAAGAATGCTCAAAGGATTTCTACGAAATTAATTTTGCTTAATAAACTTGTGTAACTTCTTTAATGAAGTTCCATGTCTTCAATTTATACTTGGAGACTGAAATATGGCTGTTGGCAGCCATTAAATGTTTTCCCAAGTTCTTCTCTTCATCATTTAATATTTTTCAGCTTTTTGCAAACGAATTGTGGCTCACGGTCGTGAGCCAAAGGCCTCAGACAAACCTTTCATTGCCTTTTCATCATTGTTGTCATATCTTGTGCCCACAGGAGAATTAGATGATTCCATTTAAAAATATCTTAGGACTGTAAAGTTTTGAAAAAGTTTAAAATAAACATTATTTGCTAGATGAATTGGCAGTTTTAAAGCAATGCAGCAGCAAGACATGCACAACCCATTTACACATATAAATTAGTCTACCGAGTGTTGGTAACACAAGATGTTGATAACAGGAAAATGAATGCATATTATCAGCTAAAAAGAAAGAGCCAAATTGTTAAGAATATGCAAACAGATGAAAATAACAAAACAAAAAATAAAAGTCTGGAGACTTTGGCAGTATATTTGGGGCTATTTACAAATGTAGGGTAAAAAAAAATTTTTATTCCAACTTTAAGGTGGTTTTCAAACTATTTCCTAATTTGGGGTAAAAAATATATTGCTGCCATTGTTAGCATTTCCACCAATAGAGGAGGCGAAGTTCTGCCACATGCTTTTGTAATTTTGTTTTAAAATTTTTAAAGACAACTCCGCCATCTGAACTGGCAGAGTTGTCAATTCAATTTTTTTTTTTAAATTCTGTAGGCCGGCCGCTTTTGTGTGTTTTAGTGCAAATATGTTTCTTTGTTTGTTAAGCTAACTGTAGGCGGTGGAGTCCAACGCTCCCAAGTGTTTAGCGACCATGGTACTATGCAAGCAATTGGAAATGTCCACCCAACTTTGCGGTTGGCATCCGTTTGTATTTTGTGTTTCATTACGTTTAATTATTTAATTATTTTTTTTATTTACATGCAGATTGCAATTGTCTCAATTATCAAATTTTACAATTAAGCCCGAATTTACACATTAGTCCAATTGCATGCAAATTAAGTGTAGTTCACAACATTTATCACAAATAATACAAAATATTCATAAGCATAAATACAAATAAATAAATATACACACAAAAAAATGGAGGGAGGAGAAATGATTACAACCCTTTAATATGCAATACTACAATAAATAAAATGCTAAATAAAATAAGATAAACAAATCTTAAAGGTTCTATAAATTTAAATAGCTATTTGGTGATTAACCATCACCCTATAATTTCTGGAAAATCAAATTTATTAGCTTCACAACATAAAATCTACAAAAGAAAACCGCCAAATTAAAAAGGATAAAATGAATAATTAAAATTAAATAATTGTACTTACCTTAATCATGAAATTATAATTAATAATAAACCAAGGCAACAAAATAAAATAAAATAAAACTAATAATCATAGTCAGCAAATAAAAGATGATGCTAATCAATGGAAATTTCATAAAAACACACAAAAGTCAACTAAAACAATCAAATTGATTTATTAGAGTAAATTATTGGATAAATAAGCATTCCCAACAATACAATAAAATATAATTAAATATATAAAATCAAAATATAATAAAAATAAATTATAAACTGCACAAAATGGTAAAACATAACAAATAAAATACTAAATATTATAAAATAAAAATATAAGACAAAAAAAAAAATAATAATAATAATAGCGAAAAATAACAAGCAATAAAGACATAAATTAGAAATGGCAAATAACAAAATAGATGGGCTTGGCTACATCAACAGTGAATTCGCCACATGTCAGATATTCATTGGCCAAACTTATAAAAAAATTTTAACAGCAAATATAAAAATCTATCGTTAATCACATAAAACTTTAACCATCGGATCAAATAAAATAAAAAATATACAAGCACGTTCCTCTCATTCTACATATTAAAATGGTTAAAATAAAAAATAATTTGGAGTTCGGGAGCAAAAAATGATGAATAGTAACTTTTAGGTGAATAATTACACTACCGCAAAAAACTTATGGTCCAAGGGCGAATCCCCTTATCCACCAGGCAAATAGTGCAGAGAGACGGTGATGGTGATAGATTGTGAATGTTTAGATTCGGAACCGAAAGAAGAAGCAAAATAAAGCACACAAACGTACATAAACTATATTTTTTTTTAGAAATGAAAAGCAAGATTAAATAAGGAAAATTAAACAAGCTAAATAAAAATATATCAAAATATATACTGTACAACTAAACTGTAAGAATGCTACATTTTGGCTTAGATGTCAAGAGACAGTAGCTGGATGCTAGGGTTTAATAACCATAAGAAAGTAAATAAAAACAAGAAAGATCATAACAGCTCAAACGAAAGAAATAAATTAAGAAAAAATAAAGGAAGTAAAGTTAAAAGGGAGTTACTGCTTAAATCGGTCCATTCCTAACTGCTGCCCTCAGAAACAGAGAGTGAGTTATTGTCTCAATGTCTCCTCTTTGAATCCTCTTGAACACTAGCCAAACTTGCCTTAGCAAAATTGTCCCCGCTTTTCCGTCCCAAGAGCGTCTCTTTTTAAAGAAAATGAGCTCTTTTTTTTTTTTAAAAAAATTGTTAAATCCATACTCTGTATATTTTCTGACCAACCCTTTTTTTTTTAAGTCTTTAAACCCATGACCTGCCCATTCTTTTCTAGCTATTGGTGGCACATGGTACGACTATTGTAGATAATTATGTGCAGTGAACTCCATAATATTCCATTATGGGGTAATGTTCTATCACGTGTTTGCCATAATTTTTTTTTTTTTTTTTTACTTTTGGACTTGTGATGGATCTAGTGGGCTTCAGATTTATATTTGGTCATTTTTTATCCGAAAGAGATCCTTGAGCTTGAGTCTATTTTCTAAAAGGTTTTAGACTTTGACATAGTATTCAATGTTTATCATTTTCATCACCAGACCTCAGTTGCGGGTGGATTAAAACGGAGTGTCTACACTAACATGTGCCATTTGCATGAATCAATTTGAACAACTATTTGCATGAATTGTCTCAAACGTGTTTTGCCCAATTTCTGCATGAGAAATTGATATTTTAGTTTGGTAAAATCCATTCATGCAAGATCTACTAGTTATGGCCATATATATTGTATAATATTAACTTAATAATTTCACTAAATATAGCTATTTTTTTTATGTTTTTATATATTAAAAATAACGTGTTAGCAGTATTTTGTTCAATATATATTGTATAAAATTAATAAACTATATATTACAAATATTGAAAAAACAATGGAATAATAATATTATGATTTTTTTTTGTTTTTTAATTTTAACATTGTTATGATTATTTGAATTTAATTGATTATTATTATTATTATTATTATTATTATTATTATTATTTAGATATTATTAATGCATGAATTTTGTGGGGGGCCTTTATGCATGAATTTGCATGATTATTGTGTGAATAGTCTAATTTTTTTTATTTTTTTAATATTATAATGATTATTATATATGAAATTATAATAATTTTAAAAATAATATCATAATGGACATATTATTATGATTTTTTTTATTTTTTTATTTTAACATTATTATAATTAATTTAATTTAATATATAATAATAATAATAATAATAATTATTATTATTACTATTATTATTATTATTATTATTTGATGCATGAGTGTTGTGGATATTTGGTTTATTTTTTTATTTTTTATTTTTAATTATTAACATAATCACTTAATTATTAACTAATAATTAACTAACTTATCATACTCTAAAAAAACTTATTAATTAATAATTGAAATGAATGAGTTGGATGGCGACCATAGTTTATGCATGGCATTGTTTTTTTTTTTTTTTTTTGTGCTTGAAGGACATAAAAAGATTCTTGCATTAACTTGGGCCAACATAAGCTCAAATCAGGAAAAAAAATTTCATATCAACTCCACCATCTCAGATGACGAAGTTGGCTAAATTTTTTTTTTAAAAAAAAATTAGTCCTATCTTTATCAGTGTGGATGGCGAAAATGGACTCTCCATTATTCACATTGGCGGAGTCTTTGTCGGGCCACCTCAGTAAAATTCACTCTAAATTTGTAATAAGTTTCTAAACTATCATAAATTTAGAATTAGTTTGAAAAACACCTCAAAAATGGGAAAAAAATTATTTTCTACCCTAAATTGGTAAAAAGCCCGTATATTTGAATTTTAATACTAAGTGACAACACAAAAAACCATCAAGAATAAGAAATGTGACATCAATAAGATGTTAAAATCATTACTAATATTCATAAATTGATGGTCCAAAAGCCCAATCCAATAAATTCTTCGAGTTGATTTTGTGCTTAACCACCAATCAAATTTTGCTTTGCCAATTTCAAAAGAAAGTGGACCACTTGCAAAGATTGGCCGACAAAAATAAATCATTTTGCTTGAATGGGAAAGTTGGTAAGCTGTATATTGGACGGTGAAGATTGTTTCATGTACAATGCAATTTGCACTATAAAATAGGTGCTGGACTTCATGCTAATATGTGCAGCAAGTGAGAGCATAAGAAATCAAAAGTGAGAGTAATTTTATTTGTGAGTGTGGTGAGTGTTGCGTGTGCATGCAACGTGAGAGTGAAGAGTGAGTGGGTTAGTGTTGTAGTAAGAGTACAAGAGTGAAAATAATTTGTGAGCTTGGATTATATAAAATAGTTTCTTTTGTAATAGTGAATTTATTTAGTTGAAAAATATTTCCCTGTTCACTATAATATTGTCCCATTTTTCACGTGCTATATTGTTATTTTTAATTGACTGCATCTCAACAAGTGGTATTAGAGCTCTTATTATAATTTCTCTTGAAATTTTGAGTATGCTCTGTGGTTGTAGTTTTGATTGAGATTCCACATCAGAAAAGATTTTTTTTAAGAAATTTTCAATTTATGGCAGGGGAAGATTTTGCACGTGCACAGTTTGGAACTGTGAAGCTCATTGGTTTTGAACCACACTTTCTTGGTAAGATACGAGGCTGCTAAATCCAAGTCACTATGGCAGAATCTGGAAATGTCGGTGTTGTTACAAAATTAAATAATAATAATTATAGCATGTGGAGGACTTGCATGGAGTCATACTTGCAAGGTCAAGACCTTTGGGAGGTTATTGCTAGGACGAAGACTATATCACTAATACTAGATGGTGATAATGGTAATCTCAGAAAATGGAGAATTAAAGATGGGAAAGCCATGTTTGTCATCAAAACAACCATTGAAGAGGAGATGATGAAACACATTAGAAATGCTACCACACTAAAAGATGCTTGAGATTCTCTTGCTTTGCGGTTCTCAAAAAGAAATGATGCTAGACTTCAACTGTTGAAAAATGAAATAATGTCTATCTCACAAAAAGATATGACAATTAGTCAATATTTTACCGAAGTGAAGTCCTTTTGTCGAGAAATTACTGAGTTAGATGAGGCATCCAAAATAGCCTGTAGCAGAATGAGGAGAATCATCATTCATGGACTATGACCTCAGTATCACAGTTTCATGACTGCAGTTCAAGGTTAACCCACCCAACCTACAATCGAAGAGTTAGAGAATTTGTTGGTAAGTCAAGAAACTCTTGCAATACAAATGACTGGAGTCTCTTTGAATACTGGAGAGGTGGCGCTCTTCACCAATAAAAAGAAGAATCTACCCTGTGGTAGGAATGGAGAAAAGAAACGAGGTAATGTCCAACCAGAGTGGGCTCAACAAAAGCAACAGTACAACAATCAATAATTTAAGAATTTTAGACGTCAAAATGGCGAGTGTTTCAACTGTGGTAAGAAAGGATACTATACCAGAGATTACTGGTCTAAGAAGACTGTTCAAAGTAATGCAACAACAATAAGCAATCACTACCAGGATGAACCAGAGTGGGATGCTAAAGCGTTTTTTGCAGAAACGATGCAAATGGAAGAAAGTTCCAGTTTATAGATTGTGGAAGTCCTTAGTTTTATGGCTACTACAATAGAAGTAGAAGAGGAGCAAGCATCTAGTGCTTTTAGTTCTCATATAATTAATTATAAGAAATGTTGGATCTTTGATTCTGGTTGTCTAGTAGGAGACAGAAGTAAGATCCATAATGCTTCAGAGTATAAAGGCAAGCAAATTGTAGTAACTACAGATAATTCATAACTACCAATCACTCATATTAGTGACATAGTGATAACTTCCTATTCAAATCAATAACAAGTGCAGTTGGAGGATGTGTACAGAGTATCAGGCATGAAGAAGAATCTTCTGTCAATTTCAAATTTGATTGATTGTGGTAACTTTGTTGTGTTCGGCCCTAAAGATGTCAAGGTTTGTCACCAAGTCAAAATAATTGACACATTAATAATGGAGGCACAAAAGGTGAATTCAATGTATGTCTTCTTAGCAGAAGATGCTTATGCGGAGAAGACCAAGGGTAGTGATACAACTGACTTGTGGCATGCGCTGTTGGGACATGTCAATTATTATAAGCTGAAGATGATGATGAGCAAGTCCTCATTAAGAGGGCTACCCAATCTTGATGTTTGTAATGATGTGGTTTGTGCTGGATGTCTGTATGGAAAGGCACACCAACTTCTATATGAGGAGTCATCATTTAAAGCCAAACAATCACTAGAGTTAATCCACTCAGGTGTGTTTGGGAAAGTGAAGAAATCATCAGTCAATGGTATGCACTACATGGTGACATTTATTGATGATTATTCGAGATTTCATGAAAGAAAAATCAGAACCTCTAGAAAAATTCAAAGAATTCAAGCTGATGGTTGAAAGTGAAGTTAGGAGCAAAATCCAGTGCCTTCGTACTGATAATGGGGGACAATACATCTCTAATGAGTTCTTAAGTTATCTTTTCTAGTGCAAGATTAGGCGACATTTAACTTGTCTGAACACACCACAACAAAATGGTGTTGCAGAGAGAAAGAACAAGTAGCTGGCAGAAATATACAGAAGTATGTTGCATGCCAAGAATGTCCCTGGGAGATTTTGGGTCGAGTGCATGAGAATAATAGCTCACATAATCAATAGACTTCCTCAGCCGAAGATGGGATTTATGTCTTCATTTGAAAAGCTATAGAATATGAAACCTACGGAGAGCTGCTTCAAAGTTTTTGGTTGAGTTTGTTACGTATTTGTACATGATCATCTACGTAGCAAGTTCGATAATAAGGCAATCAAGTGTATCTTTATAGGATATGATGAGAACGAAAAAGGATAGAGATGTTGTGATTTTACAACTGGAAAATGTTATATCTCACAAAATATTGTATTTGATGCGATATCATCATGGTGGACACCAGAGTCCTCACTCCAATGAAGTAGAACAACTGCATGAAAAGTGTGAAGACTAGTCAAATAGAAGTTCAACAAAGTTTAGAGCCTGTCACACAGTCTTAATCTCAAGAAAAGCCATGGCAGACTGGTGTGTATCAAAGAATAGATGTTGAGGATCAACCAGTAATGGAGATGCTAGAAGAACTGTAATATTCTCATCCTCACTACACATGCATATGACATAACCATATGTATATTAGTATGTATTAGTGAAATCATTCACTATTAAATGTGTAAATTGCATATTAAAGATTTATATTCTGTTTAATTCGAGTAAGAATTTATAATATTTATGATATTATAGGAAATTACAATGTGTAAGGATGAATGTTGGGCATCTTAGAACACAAATAGTATGAGAAGGAGTGAATAGAAATTTATAAGGATTGAAAATGAATAGATATTTTGTTAAAAGGAAATTTCTAGAAAAGTGAGTGGGAAAGACACCTCATAAGTTAAATAAAAAATAAAAAAAAGAATTAGTCTATTATGTGAAAAATATAAAAGAAGGGACTAGAAGGCATTCAATTTCTTATCTCCATAACCAAATAAAAGAGAAAAGAGAAGAAGAAGAAGAAGGGAGTTAGAGACATGCCTTTAGGGTAAGATAGAGGAGGCTTGGATAAAGGAATTGGATATATTAAGGTCAGAAGAATCAATTTCTGATTTATGTTTATCATCTATATCTCTTCTTATTAGCATAAATGATATGAGAAATGGAAGGGAAGGTAGATTTTTTGTCATACATGGAACGTAGGTTTAGGTTAGCAAATCACAAATTCGTACTCTATTTTAGAACAGAATATTGGACTACTGATTACATGGCCTTAAAGGTCGAATTAGAAAAAGTTTAAACCATGAAATTTGTATATTAGGGGTCTTAATTAATTACCTGTAAAAGGATTTTTCATTTTGAGCAAACATGAATGATCTATGGTAGAATTAGTGGGACTGGTCTAGGTGTGATTTTGTCTGGCAGCCCAAAATTGTGGGACATATTTGAAGACCTTATAAGTATAATTAGGTTAAGTGTAAAACATAAAAAATGATCATTATTATGTTTAGTAAATTTCTATAAAACAATTTTTAATTTAATAATAATTGAATTAGTTATATCAATATTATTGGGGTTGACTATGTTTACATTACAATAGATTTTATTACAACTTCAAAAACTCACCATGGTTTATGGGATGATATTTTGCAGCTGGATTTCTAGTTATAATTGAGTTGTATGTATCTAGTTTAAAATGAAAAAAGAATCACATCAATTGAATGAGTATAGTGAGAGTTATGCCAAAATTACTAAAGTTGGTTCTAATTAGAATTATGCAGGAAATTGTAGTGAATGGATGAAGTATAGGAGATATGAGATTGGGTAATTGAAAGAACATATATATATATATATGTGTGTGTGTGTGCAATTACCAAAATAAATAATAGGAGGAAGAAAATAAAAAGGGTGTAGAATTAAGGGCATAATGGAAACACGATAAAATATGAGAAGCTAGAAGCATGAGCATATTCATTAAGGTATATTTGAACATGTTATGATTAAAGAGTATGAATTTATTATAGGCCAAGCACAAGGTTAGGATAGGCAAGGGGAAAATAAGCTTAACTTAAACACCAAAAGGCTTCAAGAGGTAAATATAATCTTGTCTTGTCATTTATTACTATGTGAATGAGTTGATTAATAAATGTGAATGGTGAATTAATTTATTATGCTTTAACTATCAAAACATAAATTGGATATCTGAGAATGTACTTATTTGGAATAAAATTCTTGGTTTTAAAGGAAAAGAGAAGGATGAATTTATATGTGGTATTGTTTACCTTTTGTCATGACAATGAAACACATATAAGCAAGAAAATGTTTTCTAGATGTTCATGAGCAAGTGTATGTGACTAAGGAAGGTGTTGTGACTTTCTTGACGGATAACGCAATCATAAGATTTAAGACCTTGTAAGGTCTCTTATATGATAATTCATAGGATATGATCTTCATGATTATATAAATCACAGGTAATGGTCTTTATGACCGTATAATTCACAGGAAAAGTGTTATACTATCACAAAGGGTCACAACACTATTTCATAGGAAATTTACATTCATATGTACATCTGATGGAAGGATAAAATTCTTCTTCACATATGTTTATATATATTGTAATTAGGATTATTTTCACATATTTATATCTTCATATGGAATCAATTGTGAGACTAATTATACTTATTGAGTTACAACTCACCAAATTGCTTTTAAACTTTTTCAGTTAATTGAAGTCGAAAAGCGAGAAGCCTTAATGAAGATTTTGGGATTCTTCATGGAGCGCAGGTTGATAGCCATCTTTCTTACTCTCTCTCCTTGGAACACGTTTGCATTTTGGCCTAGAATATTTTTGTTAACTTGTTAAAAAGTCCTGTAAATACATGACAAGTTTCTTATGTAAAGTGACTACCTACCTTGATCTTCAAATAGTTTCTTGATTTCTTTTATAATCTAAAAACCCTGTATTATTTTTTTTTGTCTTTATGAGGGGTAAGATCATTAAGTTTCAGGACCCTTAAACAATGACAATTGTGAGCTTATTTAAGAAATTTCATATAATATGCATGTATATATCTTATAACAATATAGGTGTTGTGTGTATAAGCTTGGTAGATCATGGGAATATATGATAGGTGTTACAACTAATGGTATCAGAGCAGGGATAGGTTCCTCACGGGACATATATGAGCATCTGACATGTAAAAGGCATAGTTAAAAAGAAAATTTTCGCTTAACACATTTGCATTATTCTATAGGGAACAGGAAGAAGGTGGCCCATTAGGGATTTATCAATCACTAAGGAAAGAGGAAGCGACTAACCTGCATTCAGTTGAGACTTCTTATTCATTTGTGGGAGATCCATTGGCTGCAAGAGGTGGATCTCCTGCACATTCACAAGCATCCCGACCTGTTTTACATGAATAAGTAAGGCAAAGACCAATTGAACAAGAAATGCAAGGTTAAGTGAATGTTTGAGAAAGAAGACATGATAGATTAAGAAAACAAGGGGCAACCGACTTTAATGGTAGTACTGACCCGGTAGGGGCAGAGACATGGTTAAAGAGAATGCAAAGGATTTTGAACTTAATGAAGTGCACTCCATAAGAGAAATTTGATTATGCAGTGTCACTTTTACAGGGGAATGCATATGACTGCTGGGAGATTATTCTTGGAAGTGATAAAGAACCACCAGTGCTCAAATGGAATGATTTCCTTGGGAATTCCTAGATAATTACATGCCAGAGATATATCGGGATGAGAAGAGAAAAGAGTTCCTAAACTTGAAGCAAGACATAATGTCTATAGTAGAGTATGAAGTGAAATTTAATCAATTGTCACATTATGCATCCTTTATGATAACTAAAAAAAAAGGATAAATGTTAGAAATTTGAAGAAGGATTAAACTATGAAATTTAAAGCAAAATCACAACTAGTGACTTAAAAAGCTTTGGCAAATTGAAGACTGCTGCAATACAGGCTGAAAGATTAAAAAAGGAAAGGTTGGAGCATCAAACAGGAAAAAGGGGATTTCAAGAAGTAGTTGGGGACTTTAGTAAAAAGTTTGGAAAGAATAAGAGTTTCAAAACACAACCAAGAACGAGAGGTAGCTATTCCAATTTCAAAGGGAGAGGCACTACTTATTCTGAAAACTTGGGAAGGAGTGTTCAATAGAAAAACTTATGTGTGCATTGTGGAAAACAACACAGTAGGGAATGCCGAAAATTAACTAGAGGATGCTACTTTTGTGGATCTCTAGATCACATATTCCGTAATTATGTGTTAGAGTGGTGGAAGATGGAAGAGGCAGGGCAACTTCTGAGCCAATGATGGAGACCTCACGTACAAGTGTTAGTTCTACCCCGCCCAGAGGAAGGTAGGGGTAGGGCAACTATGGTTGGTATTAGTGCTACATAAGTAGAGGGTCAAGGTGTGCGCCTCAACCTTAAGCAAGAATATTTGCAATGACAAGGCAAGAAGCTATTGTAGCCCCTGAAGTTATTACTAGTACAATTTTTATTTGTGATTTACCTGCCTATGCATTAATCGATCCAGGATCTTCTCATTCATTCATATCATGTAATTTAGCATCATGGATGGGTAGTAAGTATGAACCTCTAGGTTTTGACCTTAGAGTAAGTACTCCTTTAGGTGATGTTATGGTTGTGAATATAATATGTCATGAATGTTTAATTCAAATTAATGAATCTATACTGAGCATAGACTTGGTTGTGCTACCGATTAATGACTTTTATATTATACTGAGGATGGATTGGTTAACTAAGTATCGGGCAGTTGTGGACTATTACTCTAAGGAAATGGTGTTAGAGACTCCGGACGGTGTACTAGTTGTGTTTCAAGGTGATAGGCTCCCTATGATTTCATGTATGGTTTTTTCTATCAAAGCCTTTAAAATGATCAGGAGTGGTAGTGAGGCATATTTGGCACATGTAGTGGACTCTACAAGCATGAATGAACAACTAGTTAATATTCCTTTAGTAAGGGAATTTCCAGATGTGTTTCCAATGAATTGCCAGGATTACCACCGGACAAGGAAGTGGAGTTTACTATTGAGCTCATGCCGGGTACTGCACCAATTTCTATACCACCATATAGAATGGCACCAATTGAATTAAAGGAATTAAAAACTCAGTTGTAAGAACTTTTAAAGAAGGGGTTTATTAGACCTAGTGTATCCCCACGTGGTGCACCAGTTCTATTTGTCAAAAAGAAAGACGGTACAATACAGTTATGTATTGACTATCGGAGGCTGAATCGAATTACTGTGAAGAATAAGTATCCTCTAGCTATAATTGATGATTTATTTAATCAGTTACAGGGAGCACACATATTCTCTAATATTGATATGAAGTTAGGGTACTATTAGCTTAAAATGTCGGAACCAGATGTACCAAAGACAACTTTCAAAACTAGATATGGACACTATGAGTTTCTAGTGATGCCATTTGGATTGACAAATGCTCCAGCTACATCCATGGCATTGATGAACAAGGTATTTTAACCTTTCTTAGATAAGTTTATCATTGTATTTATAGATGATATTCTAGTCTATTCTAAGAGTAAAGAAGAATATGAGGAGCACATGAGGGTTGCTTTACAGACTCTGAGAAACAAGCAATTGTATGCTAAATTAAGCAAATGTGAATTCTGGTTGAACTATATAGTATTTCCAGGGCATGTGATTTCTACCCATGGGATTGAGGTTTACCCCAAAAAGATAGAAGCAGTAGTAAACTGGGAGGTACTAAAGAATGCATTTGAGGTTTGAAGTTTTTTAGGACTGGTTGGTTATTAAAGTTGATCTATTGAAGGATTTTCATTGATAGCTACTCCTTTGACTAAGTTATTACAGAAAAATGAAACATTCTGGTGGACAGAAGCTTGTCAAAAGAGTTTTGATGAATTGAAATAGAAGTTGACATCAACCCCAGTATTAATGATTCCCTCATATAAAGGTGGATTTATTGTGTACAGTGATGCCTCCCATCAAGGTTTGGGATGTGTGTTGATGCAAGATGGTAAGGTAATCACGTATGCTTCTAGGCAATTGAAGCCTTACGAAATGAACTACCCAATGCATGATTTAGAATTAGTAGCCATAGTGTTTGCATTAAAAATATAGAGACATTACCTTTATGGAGAGACATTCCATATATATATTGATCATAAAAGTTTAAAGTACTTAATGAGTCAGAAGGAGTTGAACATGAGACAGAGGAGATGGTTAGAACTATTGAAAGACTTTGATTGTACCATTGAGTATCACCCAGAAAAAGCTAATATAGTGGTAGATGCATTGAGCAGGAAGTCAAGTAGCAGTTCTGCAGATACATAAGTGTTTTCTTTGACTTCTTTAGTTCAATTACGAGCCATGAACGTAAAGTTGGAGGTGTAGGATGATGATGCTTTGATTGCAACATTCCAAGTGAGACCCATGCTCCATGATAGAATAAAGAAGGCTTAAAGCAAGGATCCAACATTACATAAGAAAATTGAAGTGATGAAACAAGGAAAAGACAAGGGGTTTGAGATTCATAATGATGTGTTGCTGATAGGACCTCGAGTTTGTGTACCCGTTGTTGACAATATTTGTAAAGAGATTTTAGAAGAAGCTCACTATGCTCTATATGCTATGCATCCAGGAATGACGAAGATGTATAATATGCTCCGAGCTCATTTCTGGTGGCCTAAGATGAAGAAAGACATAGCTAAGTTTGTTTCAAAGTGTTTAACATATCAACAAATTAATATTGAACATCAAGCACTGGCAGGAAAACTTCAACCATTAGAAATTTTGGAATGGAAATGGGAAAGGATAACTATGGATTTTGTGCATGGACTGCCAAAAACTTCAAGATAGAATGATGCTATATGGGTGATTATTGACTGTCTAACTAAGTCAGCTCATTTCTTACCAATTAGATGGGAAAGTTCACTGGATACTTGGCTAAGAGATATGTGAATGAAATCATTAGATTACATGGTGTGCCAGTATCAATTGTATCTAATAGAGATCCCCAATTTACCTCACAATTTTAGGGAAGTTTTCAACGTGCTTTGGGAACTCGATTACACTTTAGTACCACATTTCATCCTCAAATTGATGGAAAATCTGAGAGAACTATTCAAACACTTGAAGATATGCTTAGAGCTTGTGTCTTAGAATTTAAAGGTGGGTGGGATGATTACATTACTTTGATAGAGTTTGAATATAATAATAATTACCATAGTAGTATACAAATGGCTCCATATGAAGCTTTATATGGAAGAAAGTGTAGAAATCCCATATATTAGGATGAAAAAGGAATGAGGATATTGGAGGGACTTGAGTTAGTACAAGATACAATGGAAAAAGTTAAGATAATTAAAGGCAGACTCAAGGCAAGACAAGACAGACAGAAAAGCTATATGGACCAACATAGAAGGGAGAAGGAGTATGAAGTAGGGGAAAAAGTATTTCTACGAGTTTCTCCCTAGAAAGGTGTGATACGATTTGGGAAGAAGGAAAAACTCAGTCCTCGCTATATAGGACCATATGAGGTACTTGAGCGGATTGGTCCCTTAGCATACAGGTTGGCATTACCTGTGGATTTGTCCCAGATTCATAATGTGTTTCATGTGAGTATGCTAAGAAGGTATAGATCAGACCCAACACATGTACTTCGGGATCAAGAGATTGAAATTGCAGATGATCTAAGTTATGTAGAAGAACCGATAAAAATTATTGG
>CATIWM010138383.1:0-18308 GCA_949671775.1 Mallotus repandus
TTTGATTTCTAATAAAAATTATAGACTTTGTTTATTCCAAATCCCCTAGAATTCGATAGAATCAATAGGGTTTTGAAGATTGCAAATCGGTATTCCTTTGAATCAACGATTTTTGCAATTATCTACCTTCCGCTACATCAAAGGAGAAGGGAATTCTTGCATTCAACATACTTTGAATCATCAAACAAGCTCTAAGGGCTCAGTTAGGAGCACCAAGCTCGTCCTAATCAGTGAGAATCTCTTGTTTCAAACTTTAAATTCCTCATTTTACTTAAAATTCCATTTCTTGATTTTATACTTGTTTTGTGTGTTAATTGTTTTCTTTAGATTGAGTTTACGGCTTGAATATGTGAATTATTGAGTTTTAAGTTCCTAGTTTACGTTGATTTACATGAATACTTGAGTTGTTTAAGATTTATGAAAGTTGTACTTTTTTGTGCTGTTGTGCCTTTTGAAGAGGTGTCGCCTTTTCACAATGAGGCGATCGCCTCTTCGATAAGGCGATTGCCTCCTGGCCAGAATATTCCTTGATTTTGCTTTGCTTTGGTAGCTTGTCGGTTTATTTTTGGTATATTATACATATATGTTGCATGCAATTGTAACATGTTAATTTTGCTTAAATGATTAATCCATGTTTATGTGAATATACATGTCTACTTTTATACAAATTTAATTATGGTTATTTTGTAAGTAAAATTGTATATTTTGAAATGCAACTAACCGTATTTGTTGTAGGTTTTGATAATTTTTAATCATTATGTAATTAGTGAATTAATAAGTTTTTGAGAGATTTTATTTGATTATTGTAACTATTTGTATAAAGCGTTGTAATCCCTAATCTCGATCCCATTTATTTGGAATGAATGTTTATAATATTTATTCCTATTATTTGTTTAAATGCCAAGGTAAATAAGCATGAAAATGATTAATGCGCAAAATTGGTAATATTGTAAAATGGAAGCATTTGCCACCAACAATAAGAAGGAAATAACTTAATAATTATGGGTAATAAAGTACAAAATATGCGCGAATGCCAACAGTAAGGTTGGGTGGGCATTCTAAGGCCTATACCTAATTTTCAAACTCGATCTCTGAAGATGGCTTCTGGGTACCTCCATGGAATCTAATTGTTGTATAGTGTGTTCCGGCTTTTATCCGGGTGGCGACTTCATCTCCAATATGGGCCCTAAGCCCATTTTGTATTTCTTAGTGGGCCTTGAACTCATACAGTGTCGTGGTTGCTAATAATTGGGCGCGCGCTGAACTCCACCGCCTATACAAACTAAATTAGTTAGAATTTAATGAATTTAAAAAATGATGGTTTAAAAAAAGTGTTCAATAAGTACTAATAATAATAATGATGATAATAATAATAATAATAATTTATATATATATAACTAATTTAGTCCCAAATGTAATTAAAGTATAATATATTAATATGAAAAAAATAGGGTGGAGATTTTTGCGCTCCACAGCTTGTTTATAAATGCACTCCATATTTAATTTTTTATTAATTTAAATGACATAATTATTCTTAATCTTAAATAATTTTTTATTAGTTAATACAATACTTAAATTTTTTAATGTTTAATTGTTTTAATGTATTATTTATTTATTTTTTAATGTTCAATATATATTGATTCTTAAATATATATATTTAATTTTTATTAAAAAAAATAAAAATATTAATATTTACAGGTCATTAACTAAAAAGTGTAAATTATCATAGGATAAAATTTTAGGGTTTAGGCATTGAGGATTTCATTATTTAGTTATAAATTTTTATTGATTTTGATGCATTTTTAATTATTTGAATATATTTTTTGAGATTTATTTCAATATAATAAGTTAATATCTAAAAATTTATCCATATTTTATATTTAATACAAAAATTTAAATAAATTATTTATTTTCAGTAACTCAATATTTAGAATGTAAAATAAATAATTAGAGAATTAATTATATTGATAATAGGTTATAAAAGAAAAATAAATATTATATATTTATATGAATGAGTTTAATAATTATACAAGGATATATTTAATTTTTTTCATAAAATAAAATTCATTACAAAAAATACATTTACAAAGTAAAATAATTTATAAAATAAAAAATTTATAAAAAGTACAATTGAATATAATATTAGAAATATTTTAATTATTAAATAGGTATTTTAAATAGAAGACAACTCTGTTAATTAAATTAAAAAAATATAAAAATAGAAAAATTCAAATATATAATTTATCAAAAATATGCAATTTATTGAATTTAAAAAATTAACCAAAATTGAAATTGAAATTACACTTTTTGTAAAAATTTTATTTTTGAAATTATTTTGCTTTATAAAGAAATATTTATTTTCTGTAAAGAATTTTATTTTATGAAAAAAATAAAATATGGCATTATTTCTCTTTTATAAACTAATAACAATATAATTGATTCTCTAATAATTTATTTTATATTCTAAAGATTGATTTTTTTAAAAATAAATTATACAGTTAAATTTATATATTAAATATACAGTAGAATTAAATTTTTAAATGTTAACCTATTGCATTAAAATAAATTTTAGAATATATATGAATAATTAAATAGTACCAAAATTAATCAAAAGTTCATAACTAAGAAATGAAATTCATCATGCTTAAAATTTTAACAAAAAATCTACATTTTTAATTAATAACTTGCAAATATATATTTTTATTTTTATTTTATCTTTTTTTAATATAAAACTTTAAGTATATATTTAAAAAATTAATAAATAATGTATTAAAATAATTAAATATAAAACATTTAAATGTTGTAATAGCTAATAATAAATTATTCAATAATAAGAATAATTATGTCATTTAAATTATTAAAAAATTAAATGATGAGTGCATTTATAAATAGGTGGAGTGTAAAAATTCTCATCGAAGAAAATAATGTGAGAAAGAGCTTTATTTATGAGTAACAAAAAAACTTTATTTATACATACCTTAACGGCTCAACCCCTATGTATTAGCTGAGTATTGAAGAGACAAAATATAATAGGTAATATTATTGTAGTTTTGGATTTGTACTAATCTCTAACAAATACATGAAACTTGTTCGATGACAAATGCATTAAGCTTAATGATTCAATGAAAAGTATCAACTCGAAAGAGATTAAATGCAATAATAATCTGTCAATAGATTTTTAAATTTTTCATGTTGGATCGTTTGAAAATAAACCACTATATTTAAAATTGGTAGAATGCTATTTGACATACTTTATTAACTCCTAATTTGGAAATCAACTTTATTATATTTATATAATACATAATAATATCTTCAAATTCACCGTGTTTAATTAGTTTAGGCCAAAAAATCCAATAAATGACCTTTTTTTTAAAAAAAAACTAATTTTGGATTTCCATCCATTTTTAATAAGGAAAAATGTGTCATTCATAATCTCAAAGATTGGTCATAAAAAAAGAATTAATTTAAATTTCACCACATGAAAATGGTCATTATATTTTTGGCCCCTATATTCCGATTAATTGGCCCTTATTTATTTTAGGATAAATTCATTATAAGGCTCCTAAATTTTGACATTTTAGTTTATTAAGCCCTTTAATTTTTATTGTATTTTATTAAGCCTTCAATCTTTTATTTTAGTATAGATTAAGGAAAAATTAGATTGAAGTAATGAAATTGTGCAATAATTAAGGTTCACTGTTGCTAAATATGTTGTTATGAAAAGTTTAGAGACATGTTTTGTGAAGAATGAAAGAAAAAAGGTGAGGGCAAAGTGTAAGAAAAAATATCTATGGAGGTTATATGCTTCAATTAGTAATTCTAATGACACATTCACTGTTAAAACTTACCACCGACATCACAATTTTGATAGAATAAATATAATTTATTTCATTATTTCATTATTTCAGTTTAATTTGTCCTTAATTTATATAAAAATAAAAAATTAAAGACTTAATAAAATATAATAAAAATTAAAGAGATCAATAGACTAAATTGTTACCCTTTATTTTATAACTATTAAAAAATATATAATTTTGAATAAAAAATTCACAATAATAGTTAAAAAGGTTTTATATTACAAACACTACCATTAATATAGTATATCAGTATAAGTCAAAAGTTTTCATAAATATAAATATAATGATTGCCAGCTGGCGAAATGTAAGAGAAGACAAAGGAGAGAATGTTAAAAAAATAGAAAGAAGGAAGGAAGGAAGGAGGAGAAGAAAGCAGAGTCACAGTCACAGAGACGCAGTTCCGAGTTTGGGGTTAGTTTCATATTATTTGTTAGTTGAATTGAATTGGATTGGTTTAGATTCAGTTTTTTGTGTTTGTATCTATGTCTGTTTGCTGATTTTTTTGTGCGAAGGTGCAATTGATCTGATTCATCCAAAATTAGAGGAAATCATCCACCACCATCACCACCACCGTCACCACCTACTTTTATGTAAGTCTCCGTCTCCGTTTCAGTCCATCTTTTCATTATTGTTATTTGAACTTAGACTACTAATTGATTGATTGATGTAATCGCCTGTGCTTCCCTTTCAATCTAATTTTGATCTCTGTTTTTAGTTTCAACCAATTACCATACAGTAACATACCTAGCTCTAAGTTCTAACTATCCTTTCCTAACCTCAACCTCCGACTCACTTCTTGTTGTTCAGAAGCACCAACTTTCCTATATATCTCATCTGTTCTTTTAATGTAGATTTCAACTTTTTACATGCTGTTACCATTTTTTTGTCCATTTCATTACAATTCTCATTGATTCATTTCCTATGCATTATTGCCGCAGACCTTTACCTGCATTACTTGAACGCTGCTGTCTATCCTGTTTCCTATGCCTTCCTTCTGTTTTTGAGCGCTTCAGGCAAGCCTTACTTGCTATTCCTTCTCACCTCATGCTCATGGCTTCCACTGTTTCTACTTCTCAAGGATTCCTTCCATCAACTGCGCATGGCTCCTTTGATTCCCCAGATATCATTGCTTCTGGATCCTTAGCCCTCCCTCAAACAGACACTGCCGAACCAGAGTTGCTCTCTGTGTCCTGGAATCAGGACTATGCTTTTTTTGCTGCAGGAACAAACTGTGGCTTTCGTATTTACAGCTGCGAGCCTTTCAAGGAAACTTTCAGACGTGATCTCAAAAGTGGGGGATTCAAAATTGTAGAGATGCTGTTCCGGTCCAATATTCTTGCACTTGTTGGCAGTGACACCAATTCCCAGTATCCCCCAAACAAAGTTTTAATCTGGGATGATCACCAAAGCCGATGCATCGGTGAATTTTCATTTAGGTCTGAGGTTCGTGCTGTTAAACTCAGACGGGATCGTATTGTTGTTGTCCTTGAGCACAAAATTTATGTCTACAGTTTTATGGATCTTAGACTTCTTCACCAGATTGAGACTCTTGCAAATCCCAGGGGCCTGTGCTGCCTTTCTCACCATGCAAATACATCTGTCTTAGCTTGCCCAGGTCTCCATCGAGGGCAGGTCCGAATTGAACACTTTGGGCTGAATGTTATGAAGTTGATTAATGCTCATGACTCTCATCTTGCATGCATCACCTTGACAATGGATGGCCTGCTTCTAGCAACTGCTAGTACAAAAGGCACTTTGATAAGAATTTTCAACACAATGGATGGGACTCGCCTGCAGGAGGTACACAGTTAGACTATTATTTATGCATATGTGAATATGATTGTTATCTTAGAATATCACCAAAGTTTCTCTTCTAGGATTTCTATTCTTCTTGAAGTTATACCATTACAAATAAAATTGTTATGCTGTACTGCATAATTTTAGCTGAGATTGATTGCTTAAATTAGCTCAGCTTCTTAGTTTATTGATTGTTAGACTTATATCAGAAATATTTTCCCATTTAAGAGCTTATGAAATATACTAGCTGAGTTCAATTTAAACTTTTCAGCCTATTTATTTTTCTTTTTTGTGAAAAATAGAGCATGTCCTTTTTTAAGCTTTTCATGAGCACACTAGCCAAACAAAGATCGGGTTGAATGTAAGCTAACATTTTGTCACGTGTCGTTTCTGACATGATGTTTTCCTTACGCTCTTCAAACAGCTTGATATGAGTGACTAAATCATTATCTCAATTTGTGTGAATGTTCTTGACTCCACACTTGTCTCTTCTACCTGTGGATTCTTAAAAATTACTTTGATCTCTGTGGAATTTATGTGAAATTTATATTCGTGAGACTGTTTTCATGTAGGTTCGAAGAGGAGTTGATAGAGCAGAAATTTATGGCCTTGCACTCTCTCGAAATGTCCAGTGGTTGGCTGTATCAAGTGACAAAGGTACTATTCACATTTTCAGTCTCAGAGTTCGTGTGGCTGGAGAGGATTCTTCCTCTCACTCAACTCCTGTTCAAAGTCCAGCACTGTTGAATCAGAATTCGTCAACTTCCTTTGATGCCCTTATTTCTCCAAGCACTAGTGCCAACCCTGGTTCATCCTTGGCTTTTATGAGAGGTAAGTAAATTTTATAAACAAATATTTTTTCAATAACCTTGTGTTTTTAGATATTTAACCTACAATGACTTCATTCACACACATGCGTGCACACCTTTTCTCAACTTAAATGAACAGCAGAAGGCCTTAGTGACAAAGGTTTGATGCAATAGCAAGTTTGTGATTTATAATACATACAACAAAAATACCAAGAAAATTTGATACGTAAGTCTATGAAACTCGATGAATTGCTAGACAAGTTCTAGATAAGATTGGTATTCAAATATTAATCTGGAATTTCTTTTATGTTTTCGGGTCCCTGCCTCTGCCTCTTCCCTCATTTCTGCCATTGTGGGATGGGGAGGAGAAATGGTACTCATGACTTACATTCCTTCCCCCCAACACCACCCCCCCCCAAAAAAAAAAAAAAAGTCTTATCTTTCTGACACTTCTTTCAGGTGTATTACCAAAGTATTTTAGCTCTGAGTGGTCATTTGCTCAATTTCACTTGCCAGAAGACACTCAATATATTGCAGCATTTGGATCCCAGAATACTGTTATTATTGTTGGCCTGGATGGAAGGTGTGAGTTTATCTTATTCTTTTACCTGCTGCAGCAGTGCATTTCGAGTTATGAATTTTACATGTTGCTTGAAGTTCATGAATCCATAAAGAACCCGATGGCCATAGTGGACATAGAAGGCTTTTATTTAAATATATACTTTTGCTCCTAGCTCTTGTCCATTCTTGTCACAAAATTTCATCCTGTGCCTTCCTCTTTTTGTCCCTAAAACAATTTGTCCATTATATTGTTAAAGTAACTCCCAGTTTTTTTGTCTCCTTTTTGGTAAAATGACCTTTTAGCATATTGTTGAAATATTTTTTCCTGCTAATGCTGGTGATGCTTGGGTCATTAAAACACTAGCTAATGTTTTGTTGGAGTAGAAAATTTAGAGTTGTGGAGCAGGTTATCAAATAGCAATGATAATAAAGTGGATGTCGTGTTTTCAAACAAGGATGTTTTTTTTGATTGTCCTTTCCAGCTTTATGCAACTATTTCTCATTGATTTTACTATTGGTGTCAGTTTCTACAGGTGCAGCTTTGATCCGGTTCATGGAGGGGAGATGATGCAGCAGGAGTACGTGCGCTTCCTGAAAACAGAGAGCATGCCTAGATAGGGCTGCAATAAATTTATTGTAAATATGGATATTGAACGTTTATCAATGTAGATATGGTGACATGAAATTTAACTGTACAGCTTATAAACAATGGTCGTTGATGCAATTTATGGCGACGTGATTCTGTAGATTTGACGATAATTGAATTTTCGTTACTTAGGGAACTAGCAAACAGTGGGCATTTGGTTACTTAGGGAAATAGCAAGTCTATGTATGACAAAAGAAAAAGATGCATGAGCAAATTGGGCATAACCTAATCTAAAAGATAAATTAAGTTGGTAGAGGTAGAGCAGTGTAGCTTATGAAAGCATCATAGTAACTGATGCATAAAATGTAATCTAAAAAAAGCTTTCCCAGAAAATTCCGAAATCAGAGGCAGAGAAAGGGAGCTGAACTCGTCTAAACGTTTTCTTCTTGACGTCGTAGAAGAGCAGAAGATTAGCAAGAGAGCTGAAAATAATTTCTCCGTTCTTGAGGCACTTGGCTTCTCCAATGACTCCCCTATCAATCCCTTGAATATCTATCAAGCCTCCTTTATGCCAAAAGGAGCTGAGGTGATCTTTAAGCACCCAGATGACAACATTGGAGTTGGAAATCTCTACCATGCACAGCATCCCACCAAGATCTGCCAGCTGCGTAGAATTGCAGGCAACGTATTTCCAGTCCATTGGATGAGTAACCGTCGAGAACTTCTCATTCCTAACATCGAAACAAACAAGATAGTCATCACTCCTCTTGAGCTTAAACTTCCGATTGATCTTCCAATAAATGTTGTCCTGGGCAAAAACTGGATAGCTGAACTGCTCCACCAGATACGGGCAGCCTTCCTCCAACACTATCCAGGAGTGGGAACCTGAAAATCCAGGATTAATGGTGGAAACAGAGCATTCGATTTTGTGGATGGTGCGGAGGATTAATCTGACCACCTTGTACCGGGAGTCGACGTATCCAAAACCAAATCCTGCTATGCAACTCCCCCGATGACACGGGAAAGAGACAATTTGACGAGTAGCAGGATTGCAGACATAGATACTGGTATGAGTAGCAAAACAAACTAAACCAAAGCAGGTGGGGAGAACAAGCTTGATAGGGTCATCGACCTTAACCACGAAGCGAGCACGCAAAGTGCCGGCAATATCGATGGAACAAAAAGGATAAAGAAAGTGATTAGGGAGACACTTTTTGTAGGCGGGGGTGTTGGAGCGGAAGAGAAAAAGGAGGTTATGGTGGGATCTGGAGCGGTGCAAATGTTGGAATGAAGGGGATGAGATGAGATTGAACCATGATTTGCATACGCACCTCAGCCGGATCAGAGTTTTTACATCAAGTCTAGATAGAATGTCTTGTATGATATTTGCTGGCAACATTCTCAATTCCTTCCTTCCTTCCTCTGCACTGTAAAAACACTATTCTTTTCGAGATAAGCAAACTCTTCTATCTTTTTTTTTGAACGACTCTTCTATCTATTTATAATTCCTGATTTTCTCTGAAAGAGAGAATGCAAGTACAATATATATACTTATATATATATATATATATATGGCAAGTATACTGTATACTTATTTCTTATGAATACCAATTATCTTATAAAAGAATTTGTTTGTTTTTCCTTTAAAGGAAAAATATATTTTATTATAACAGAGACAAGAATCCCCAGTGATTTTATTGCTACCTTTATTTATACAATAAATAAATAAACAAATAGGAAAAGCAAAGGGATTAATTAACATTTCAAGAACTCATGTTTTAAAATTAAATATTCACCTTCCTAAACTTTTATATACAACACTTAAAAGGATTTTTGTTAGCATTTTTACAAAAAATGACTGTTATGCCCTTATTTCATCATGTATTTTCTGTAACCTCATTACTTATAATTTCTAATATTTACTCCAAAGTTTATGTTTGAATAACAATGAGAATCGATGAAATTACTTTTAAAATATATATTTATAAATTGTTTAAAATTTTTTAGTTTATAAAAATTATTTTTTAATATTTCTTCAAAAATTTAAAAAAATTAAAAATAATTTTTATAGATCTAAAAATTTTACAATAAATCCATATACATTTAATAAAAAGACTTAAAAATTTTCTATAAAAAAAATTTATTTTAAAAATTAAAAATTAAAAAATTTTAGATCTACAAAAAATTTAAAAAATTAAGAATTAATAATTTTAGATCTACAAATAAAATTTTAATTTTTTTAAATTTTTAAAAAATATAAAAATTGGAGAAAGGTAAATGTTAGGGATTATATGTGATAAGATTATAGAAAACACATGTTAAAATAAGAGCATAATATTTTTTTTTTTTTGCAAAAAAAAATCAATAAAAGTCCTTTAAGTGTTGGATTATAAAATTTTAAAGAGGTGAATATTTGATTTTGAAATAGAAGATTTTGAAATATTAATTAGAACTAAAGTCAAGGAGGTAAATGTAATTTGCTCTTTAATTTATGATTGGTGCTTTTTGTTCTCTTCCAATTCTTTATAATAATATGATAAAAGATCTTTTTTTTTTTTTTAATTTAGATCGTATTTACAAACTTTAATTGGTTTTATTGTTGTCGGATTGATTATTTGATTGAAATACCTCCTATATCTTAATAGTCATTTTTTTTTCTTTAAGAAAAAAATAGTCATTTTTTCACCCTCTTCTCCTTCTCCTTCTTTACGCCGCTGCTACTGTTTCTATTTCTTATCTTAGTATTTTTTAGATATCACTAAATCCTTTTATTTTTTTAGGCACATAATATATATTAATGGTGGATTTGAGTATAAAACTCAAATTTATATGAATATTTTCATAGTTTTATGTTTTGTATTTTGGTGTAGAATTTTTTTTTTTCATTTTGATGCTTCGATCCTTTAATTAGAGCAGTTAAATGGTAGATTAAAATATTGTTAAAATAAAAATCTGAATAATATAGTCAAATTATGCTTTGATTTGACTCTTTCAATTGAGATGCAGATGGTACATATGGCTAATGAAGGTTTCTATTTTTATTTAATTTTTGATATATTTGTTCTCTTTACGAAAAAGAAAGTATTTTTAGTATACTAATTATACTCTTGCATATGTTTTTTTTTCTAATGATGAAATCTTTTCGACCAAAAAATAGTCATTGAATTGATTTTATGTGTGTATTTCATTAATCTTAAAATTATTAAAAAAAAATTATTATTATTTTATAAAATTATTAAGAAATTCACTTTTACTATTTTGATGTTCAAAGAATTTATTTTTTACAATTAGATATTTGAACTTGTAAATTTTTTTTAAAATAGTATCTTTAGCAAATTTTTTCAGGTTAAATTGCTTATGTATCTTACTTTGTATAGTAAATTGACTTAAATATGATTCTTTTATATTGAACTTTATTTTCTTTGTTATTTTAATTATTTTTTTAAAATTATTAGTCATGAAAAAAGTTTTTTTTTATCTATCATATTAAACAATAAAATAAAATTTTTTCTTTTTCTTTTTATTTTACTAATCACACCGATTGAATTTAATTTTTTTATTCATGATTCTAGTCAAATAAAATTTTTATTCATTGAAATTTTATTTTATTTTTTTATTGTTTAATTATAAGAAATAAAATTTTACTTGTATTTTTATTTTAGTTAAATTGTAATTTTCTTTTCACTTTTAAGGTAAGTTTAAAAATAAATTTAAATATTTTATTTTTCAATAAAAACAGTTTAATTATTTTATTTTAATAATATTCAGTATATTTCCTTTCAAATTCAATATATATAAGTGAGCAAATAAAATTTTAAATTAAAAAAATAAAAAATGAATCTAATATAAAAAAAATATTTAAATAAATTTATTGCTTACAATAAGACTTATAAACACTTTAACTTGTAAAATCCGCTAAAGACACCATTTTATAAATTTTTTACAGGTTCAGACTCCTAATTGTAAAAAAATTGTTCAAACACTAAAATAACAAAAAAGTGAAAAAGTTCTAACACTATTTATGCATTTATCTAATTATTAATCCTAATACAATAAAACCTCTTTGTACTTATTAAAAATAACCACTTAATTTGTTATCACAAAAAATTTTAATCCTAAATTGTTTTGTTATGAATAAAAATCACAAAAAGTTTTAACCCTAAATTGTTTTGTTAATAATAAATTCTGCTAATAGAATAAATTATGATTTTTTAGATTATGTTTTAACATAAATTATGTTAAAGAATTAGTAGTAATACTAATAAGAACAATAAAAACAACAATATAATAATAGCAATATGTATATTAAAAATATTTTTAAAATAGTTATGCATATTTTCAACACTGTATGATTTTTTAAAATTATATTTATCTTTTTTCTAATATATATATATATATATATATATATAATTTTAACATATTCTGTTAATTAAATATATTAACATGACACACATTAATGGAAATGAAATAAAGATTTTTTTTTTTTTTGTGTGTATTGCTTATTTTCCTTTTCTAAATGCATCAAGAGAATGCTTGGACACTGCAAGAAAACTCAATAGTAAAGGCTTATACAACATTCCATGGGTGAAATGAGAAGAAATATGGGGAACAACTCCCGAATCAGGTGCTCAACACCAATGGTGTAGCAATGTCCTGTGGACGAGGACTCATCTTATGGCTCCGTGCCTCTACCAATCATTTAAAGTCGCATCACTACTCATTAAAAAAATAATAATAATAAAGAACATGACATGACTGATAACCAAATACTCCAATCTTATTCGTGCTATAAAGAACATGACATGACTTATAAAGAAAGCTGCAAACATTTCTGCAAACCACATATTCACTCATCCCACTGCAATCAAACAATAGGTGCATGAACCCCACTAAGGTAGAATTGTTGCAGTTTGATACAGTTCAGTTTATTCAATTTGGCTATTGAACAGATCTTTTATTTAACAATTTCTTGTATTTGCTATTTGGTTATGATCTTATCACAAAAACCAAACATGACACTATGTGGCTGTTGAAGGATTGTAAGGAGAAGATTCTGACAGTGCACATCATTCCAGCTGATCTCAACTGGATTAAAGCCTAGATATTGTACTTCTTTCATCATCAAATGCAATCAACACCTTTCCAATAGCTCTCCTATCTCTAATCGCAGAAAAGGCAAGGCTGGCCTGCCAAGAACGTATGATAAAGTACATCAGGAGATCCTTTTTGTTAGAATTAGATGAAAATTACATCAACAATAGGGTAAAAGAACAGACATCTACATTTCATATACATTATTATTTGTAGGAACTAGGAAGAAGTTTTCATGATTAACTGAAGCAACAAAAAGCATGTTTTCATGCATACAATGTGTCTGCCAACAAACCTAGCAACATAGTTTCAGCCTAGAACATCTTTCCAATGAATATTAAAGACATTATTAGGCTCATATGTTATCTCCACCAAAATGAAAAAGGATTTTGGATCACTTAAACCTGATAGTTTTTCTCCTTATAATTGTTAATTAACCATTAGAGTTTGGCCGATCGCATGGAAATTATGAGCAAACCTTCATTCCACCCTTTGCATCCTTGTAATTAATATTTATATTGCATTGAGCAATTGCCATTAGAATAGAATTTCAAAAAATTACATTATGCTTATTCTAAGAGGAAGACCATTATTGTTATCTACTAGCTAAAAGTTTGCTCAATCGAAGAAAATGAAGCACAGCTTCATGAACAATAAAGAGTTGAGTTGCATACCTGTTGCAAGCTGTAAGTATGAGAAATGTGGATAGTAATCCGTCCCTTTACCATCCAGGAGAGTAGCTCTCTGAGAGAACCTTCAAGAACACCAGGCTGATGTATTCTGTAGCTACCCCAGTAAAGTCCATGTATGGTCCAATTCTGGATAAAAGACAAGCAACATTTATTTGTCCACATTGACAAGAACATCAATTAAAATTTGTCCTGCACAACAACGAAGTCCTAAGGCACCAGACAAGCTTGTTGGACTGGGCGAACAATGACCATTATCCATTGTGCTTTGCTAGCTTGTTGGACTAGACGAACAACGACCAATATCCATTGTGCTTAGATTGAAAAACTGACATTTTTATTCAGTATTTGCATATAGTTATTGCTTTTTGATGTGTTCATATAAATTTAAGTTGGAGTCAGTTTCTTCTTATCTCAACTTTTCTTGAACCAAGATGACTAGACCTGACATTTTTTGGATGCAAAGAGAATATGCATAAAGTGAAGAAGTAGGCAACTTTTGACTTATGGCTGTGGCAATATTTCCTCAGCTATACTGAAAATAAACCCTTCGAGCGATGGCAGCATTCGTGGATTGGTTCATTCTACACATTCTGAACTACTTGATGATGCTACCAGCATTCCTTTATCTATTGATAGCTATTTACAAGTGGTTTTCATTTTTTTTTATAGTGAAAGTTCATAGTTTGTGAGAATTTATATTGTATGTAATCTAATTAGTGGGGTAAATGAATAAGTACCTTAACCAGAGCAATATTAGCAGGGATGACTGGTATTTCTCCACTAGCAAAACCAATGATCAAAATTTGAGCTCCCCAATTCAAAAGCTTTAAAGAATCTTTAGCCAGCTTGCCTCCAACAGGATCATACAAAACATCAACACCTTTAAGATTCCTTGACTTAAGAAAGTCCTTGACACTAAGTATTACATTTTCTTTGCTGGAGTCAACTACATGATCAATTCCCAATGACTTCAAAAACTGGACCTTTTCAACACCCCTGTTAGTAGTGAAAATGGAATGCAATAACAAGAAGTTCATCACCAGTATTTTCCAAGAAAAGAAGAAAAATATTAGAGATGGCAAGTACCTGGCAACAGCAATAATAATGGCACCGCAAGCCTTGCCAATTTGAACAGCAGAAAGGCCAACACCTCCAGCTGCACCAAGAACCAGCAACACCTAGAAGAATACAAACATAAGTATGAATGTGGGTATTGCAGGAGAAAAGAGCCCAAGAGGGAAAAGATACCTGAGAAGAGGATAAGTGAGCTCTGTGAACAAGAGCAACATGTGAGGTTCCAAAAGCGACAGGCAGTGCGGCAGCAGCAACTAGATCACACCCTTCTGGCACTTTCAATCTTTTAATTGCAAACAAAACAAAAGAATCCAAATAAGAAAATAAACAGTAGCAGGAAACAAAAGAAAAAGAAAAAGAAAAAAGAAGGATACAGTTGGGATTGATCGGCGACGATGAATTGGGCGAAAGAGCCGAGAGAAGCAAAGGAGCAAACGCGGTCGCCGATTTTGAAAGCAGAGACATTGGGTGCGACAGCATCCACAATACCAGAGTAATCAGAGCCAGGGATGAAAGGGAGGGGAGGCTTTTCTTGGTATTTCCCCATAATCTGGAGGTAATTGGCATAGTTCAAACTCGTGGCTTTCACTCTGACCCTGACCGAAGTGGGGGACTCCAGTTCTGGGATGGGATGGTTTTTGGTTATTTCAATTGGGGAATTCTCTTCCATCCGCCCTGCAGGATCTCCCAATTTCTTACATACCAGAGCTTCCATTGCCTTTTTTTTTTTTTTCCCTTTCTACAACTCTAATTCTTCTTTGTTCAAGCAAAACAAAACAAAATAAAACTATAATTCTTCTCTAGCTTTATATGATCCTTCAATTTTCGAGTTTCGAGGATAGAGAGAGAGAGAGAGACAGGGAATATTTACCAAATTATTATGGTGAAAAAGGAAACAAATTCTCATTTTATGATACTATTAAAAATAATTTTTTTATGATGAAATGTAAAATTGTTTTTTATTTTATGTGTTTTTAACTCAGACAGTGAGAAGAAAAATTTTCTTATAGTTATATCGCCACTGCCAGTGGCATTAAAATCATACCACCACTAGCAGTGGTAGCATGAGTAGAAATTTTTTTTTTCCTTAACGGGCTTAGTGGAGAGATAATTTTTTTCCTAGCCGATTTGACACTTAATGTGATAATGTCTCCTAATGTTTGAATGATTATATAAAGTTTTGTAATATTATAATTATATAAGTAATTATTTGATTATGATTATATTTTTTTAATAGTTAGTTAGTCACTAATAATTATGTAATGATTGTTAATAATAATAATAATTATTATTATTATTAATTTTTTTTAGGTTATTTAAATTAAATGTTTAATATAAAATAGGTAATTTGAATAATAATAAAAGTTATTATATAAAATTTGTGAATAATAACAAGAGTGCATAATTTTGAAGGAATGGCAATTAAAAAAATAAAATTTTTTTTATCAGTAAGTAATTTATTAAAAAGAGTTAATTAAAAGTTCATCTTGAGGAGGTGACTTGTAACGTAAGAAGGTATGTTGTTTAAAAATAAAATGATTTAATATATTGAATATTGATAAAAATTGTTATATTTTATTTAAAAATAAAATAATTTAATATAATGCATATTGGTAAAAATTATTATATTTTTTTAGATATATTTGTTAATAATATATTTATGGATATTTAATAGTGAATATTTTTATGTATATGTTTTAGTAAATATATATGTTGTATTTAATTAGTGAAGAACAAATAATTTAGTTAGTTAGAAAAATTTATTGCTCGATTTAGCGAAAAAAATTGTGTATTTAGTTTAAAATTTTTATTTCTATTAAATGTGTTGTTATTGTTGATGTTAAATCATAATAATAATAATTTGTAATATATTATGTTGTTGTTATTAAAAGAGAAGGTAAAATGGTAAGAAAAAAAATGATTAATGTGTAATAGTTAGTATTATAACTAATAAAAAAGTAAAGTTGGAAAGTAACAAATGAAAATAAATAAGTGTTATTTTTCTAAATGAAAAAAGAAAAAAATTACTTGTCACAGGGTCAATGCTTGCGAATTCTAGAGCGTAACCCCAAATTGCGACGACGATCAACTCGGCCTCGGCTAGAGCTCATATCAATGAACTGAGAGCCACCATTGTCAGAATCATCACCATCATCATCGTCCTAATCATCATCATCGTCGTTGGCGTCATCATAGTCAACATTAGTGTCACGAGGCACGTACATATTTAGATCAGGTGGAGGTGTGCAATGTGATGGAGTCGGCACTTCATTAGGTTAAGGGGTGTTAAATGCGGATAGCAAATTTTGGGTGGAAGAAGGAAATGATGGAAGATGAGGAGTTTGCATAGCTGGAGCCATTTGCGATAAATTCAAAATAGAAGTAAATGGAAGTTGAGAGAGATGGAAATCTGTGAATTGTGAGGGGACAGAGGAATATGGAGTATGGGGTGATGAAGAGGCAACGAATGAAAAAGAAAAAGGTAATTAGGTAGGAGGAGTGAGAGCTAAAGTATGAAAGAATGGATCAGATGGATAAGTGAAAGAAAAATTATGGGAAGGAATGAATGAAGTGCCTGAAGAATCAGCTTCTGACACTAATGTCGATGAGGTGGTGGTGATGCCCTGGTTGGAAGGTCCTATGTGGTACTCATTATGAACAGAGTATGGCTGAGGAACGGGAATACATGCATCACAGGCAGGTAGGGGTGTAGGAGCGGTTGCTCGTCGGCGTGCACGAAGTCGATGACGTCACAGTGTCACCTCATCAACAAGCCCAACATTGATTAATTGTTGTGGGAGTGGTGCAGGATTGGGGCGTGGCATATCATCCGAAACTCGTTGCCTATACTCATTAATTGCAATTTCGCAATTATTGGCGATCTGATTAGCTTGGGATAAATCTCGAGTCAATGTAATATGCTCCAATGTATCAACTTACACATTGTAAAGAAATAAATTTTAAAAAAAATTGTACAAATAATTACACAAGATTTGAAATGGCAAAATAAAATTAATTACATACAACTACTGTAGACGGCGAGCTTTAGCGCGCGCCCAAGTTTATTGCAACCGCGACATTGTTTGAGCTCAGGGCTCTGGGGAACACATTAACCACTGTCACAAAGACATAGCGTGGAGATGTGGAGTCGCCACCCAGGGTAATAACTGAGACAAATTGAAAGTGGTGGTAACTCGACTCTCTAATACAAGCTAACACCACATCCAGGAGTTCTGGATACACAATACCAACTTCTTTTAGTCTTGTGTTCATTTAGATTTATTTTATTAATTACTATCTCATTCCCTAATTACATGCAATTTCATTAAACCCTAATTGAACATCCATCTAACCTTAAGGCAACCAATCCATGAGAAAGCATATAAAAATGCATTCAAGGTGCAACGTCCCTAAATCTAAACTATATTTGATTTTAATTTTAAGTTACCTAAATCTACATATTTTATTTACAAGTGAAATGGAACTAAAGGTGGGCCTACATTTTGATGATTAGTGTGTCTAAATCTATTTATTTTAATTCTAAAGAAAATGAGCCTAACTCTATTAAATTTAAAAAAAAATTAATTAGTGGGCTTAATTCTAATCAATTTTAATTAAATGAAATGATTCTAAGTCTACAAATTATGAAGAAGGCTTTATTAATAGGCTTAGCTAAGTCTAAGTTAATTTTATTTAACTAAGAAATGGGCTTAAAGTCTAAATTAACCTAAATGCGCCTAAGTTGTTTTTAATTAAATCTAAAACCAATTTCAAAGCCTATTAATTAAGTGAGTTAAAACCTACACATGGGCTTGGGCCCAAAACAAATAAAAATTAAAAA
>CATIWM010138404.1:0-15725 GCA_949671775.1 Mallotus repandus
TGAATCCCACCTCACACACACATAATAATACTTGTCATTGAGGAAGAAAGGGACAAGTTCGGCACTAGTCAATTATATATTATACTTTAGAGAGTAGGTTTTGGTCGGTCGCATGAAAATGACATTCAACAATTCACAACCATAAACGTATTAATAATAACAATATATGAAAAAAAAAAAAGGTAATACAGATAGCCCACCTTCTTAAAGATGAGTCTATCACCAAACCTTCCCTTCCACAAACCCAAAAAAGAAGAAGGTGAAGGCTCTTCATAGAAACATAATTATAAAAATAACTACTATATATTATTCCACCTGCTCGTATGATACAGAGTGCACAGTAGACAAACATTGAAACAAACTTGATCATCTTTATCTTGAAACATCATGAAACGGTCACAAATATATATGCAGCATCATCATTATTGTAATCTTCTTCATTTCTTGAAAGGAATGGCTCTGATCACAACCTGGTGGTAAAGAGCTGCAAGTGCTGCTCCAATAAATGGACCCACCCAGAAAATCCACTGACAAGTAAAATGTAAACATCAGTAAGATATGGTAGCTTAAGTCAAAAATTAATGGATATGCACAAGGAGCACTTGTAAAAAGAAAAGACAGTTGATAAAGGCTTACATGTTCATCCCAACCTTGATCCTTGTTGAAGATGATTGCTGCTCCAAGACTACGAGCTGGGTTGATGCCGGTTCCTGTAATTGGGATGGTGGCCAAGTGCACCAAGAAAACAGCGAACCCAATTGGCAGAGGTGCCAAAATCTGTCCACATATATACAAGTTCCACCATATTTAATTAAAAGTACTACAAGATAAAACAGATCATTTTAATTGGTGTTTTGATCTGCTGTAGTACTATAAAACAGATCATTTTAATTGGTGTTTTGATCTGCTGTAGTACTAGGAACCTAAAATAAAATACTTACAGGAACATGGGAGTCTCTGGCGCTTCTCTTGGCATCAGTAGCAGAGAAGACAGTGTAGACAAGAACAAAGGTACCAACAATCTCAGCACCAAGTCCATCACCTTTGGTGTAACCAGCGTTGACACTGTTAGCACCACCACCCAACCTAGTATATTCATGACGACCTTCAAATCCTTTCACTACACCAGCGCCACATATGGCTCCAAGGCACTGCATCACCATGTAGAACAAAGCCCTTGTCAACGATAGTTTCCTTGCCAAAAACAGGCCAAAAGTCACTGCGGGGTTTATGTGTCCTCCTGCACCAACACCATAAATATTAACATACTACTAAATTAGATTTTTCTGAAATCACGGTCACTAAAAGATTAAAAACTATCGCTAAAAGGTTAAAAACACGTCGCTAAAAAGTAACTTCAGCGTTTTACAAGTTTAGAGCATAGTATAAGAACCTGAAATGCCAGCAGTACAGTAAACAAGAGCGAAGATCATGCCACCAAAAGCCCAAGCGATCCCTTGAATACCAACAGTGCCACATTTTGTGGGCGATTTAACGACACCCATAACAGTCAAAACAGAGATGTACAAGAACAAGAAAGTGGCTATAAACTCAGCAATTCCAGCTCTGTAAAAGGACCATGAAGTCAGCTCGCCAGGCTCAAAAAGAGGTGCCGGTGGTGGCTCTGTATAGTCCTTATCATCTTGGCTTTGAGCAGCCGTGCCAATTGGCTGTGTTTCCCTGTACTTGTTAGCTCCCAATCTAACATCTTCTTCCTTGCCCTCCATTGCTAGCTACAGCAATCTGCCTGATCCTTTTCTTGTTCTTAACTGAGCTCAAAACACAATTGAAGAAGTAGGGAAACAGTGCGTGAGAGAGTGATTAGTGACCGGTTGATCTTTAGAGAGTGATGAGAGTGAGGTACGTGATGATGGATTTTATAGTAGAAGTTGTGGGACAGAACGAGCTTAATTTATTGAAATTTGTATGTTATCTTGTGGCCGACCAATCATTTTTGTGGTAATATTTTTCTTTTTCTCTGATATTCGCTTCAATTCAACCAGAATTATAAGAAAAAAAAAATTCAATAATTAATCTAAGATGACTAACATTTTTTTCAAATAAGAAAAATCAAAATAGGGTTGTTTTTGGAATTTTATTTTAAATTATATAACAAAATAGTTCCCAATTTATAAATTATTACAATATTCTATAATTTGATTGTAATTTTTTTTCGTTTCTTTCTTGTATAACCTCACTCTAAGGTGGAAATAGCTTTAACACTAGTTCGTAAGCTCTTATAAATTATTAAAATTAACAAAATTAAGAAACAATATGCTCTAATTGCGGTAATATAAATTTGATGAAATAGTTAAATATTGAATTCATATTGATGTAACTCTCAATTAAATAATTGATAATAAAAAATAATGTTTATTAGAATCAGCCGATGAATGTCTCTTACAAAATATTTAGATAATATTGTGACTAAAAAGTTGAAATAAATAACATTAAAATATACATAAATCATATAAACTCTAATTTAGAAATAATTATTATTAGTTTGGTTTATATGGCAAGGAATTTAAATTTTTTAAATAAAATTTTAAATTTAAGTTTTATATATATAAAAATAAATATTAAAAGATTTTTATTGCTTATCAAATTCATTCAATTTAAATTTTAAAATAATTAAAATTTATGCAATAATTGAACTTTTTTTTTTTGAAATGTTAATAATAATAATACAAGTAAGAGTCGTTTATTTTATAGGACTCAAATGCCCTGTCAAATATTGTTTGGTGGTTGTATAGTGTATTTCATAGTTGGCAAAAGGATGGCCACATGGTTATTTAAAATCATGATGTTGATGAAACCCACCCACCGCCCTTCTTTTCAATAATGGAATTGAAGAGGTTAAGACGACAAATCAATTGGAGTTTTGGTTTCTTGAAAAAAGTTGGAACGGCAAAAAAAAAAAAAAAAAAAAGAATAGAATTTTGAGTTGATGGGTTGAAATTTGGATTTTTCTTTTTGATATATGATAGATATTTTGAAATTTTTTAACAATATATAAAATTAAAATTTTGATTTTTTGATCAAAATAGAAATTAAAAAGGGAGAATGGTAATAACACTGAGTGGTAATATGACTTACTGTACATGTAAAACATTCCAGAAATTGCTGATTGAAAAGTTCAATTAGAAAGAGAGAGTGGTAATAAAATTTAATTGCTAGTTTTTCAACACAAAAATAGCAAATAAATGCGAAATCTTAATTATTCTACAGTGAATACATATGTAATCTTTTATTTTTCTAAATTAAAATTTGTTAATTTAAGTTGTATAAATTTACAATATATTTATTTTATCAAAATTACTAATATTTAAAATTTATTAGACATTAATTAATTCAATTTGATTCGAATAAGTCTATAAAATAAATAAAAAAATTTCATCAACTAATTTAATTTTACAATACATTTTTTTTCTTTTGCCGTAGAAAGTAAGCGATGGTACAATATTTGATAAATTAAATTCAGTGGTTTATCTAAATGAATAAGATGAATTGGATAATTACACGAACCAATAAAATTATTAACCTTGAAAATAACTTTAATGCAAAAAAAATGAGTACCTAATGCACATGTGTAAAATAAAATTAGTAAATTTTTTTTATTTTAAATTTTCAGATGAGATAGTTAATTCTCAAAATCATAAGAGAGAAAGTAAGAGAGACAGAAATTCAAATCCTACTCCTGAAGAACAATAAATTTAATAAATTATGAATAGTTAGAATCAGTGATTTAAATAATATTTTAAATTTAAATCATAATTTATATAATTGTTTAATCATTGAAAAATTTTTTTCTTTGTAATCCTGCTCAATCGAATCTGAATATCAAAAACTGTGCTTTATATCATTAATTCCTTACCATATCACAAATTAATGTTATTAACGGTATCACAAGTTAATCCACATGTGAAAAATGGGAGAAATCCAAATTGGGTTCAAACTGTTAACGTCGTCAATGGTGGCTTTTCTAGGCCGCACTAGCTTCGACAGCGTGCCATCTGTCCTGTGTTTGTCTGGGGCACGTGGCTAATAGATGCTGTATTATTCTTTCAACCACAAAGACTCTGCCACGTATGTAATTTTTTTTCCTTGTAACACAGCTCGGCTTTCACCATCGTTTTGAAACGTTTTTAAGATATTTGCCCGTTGGCTCTTTATCGTGTGCGATTGATTATTGTGGGTGTAATTTAGGTTTTTCTTTATGCAAATTACTATAAAATTTATAACATATCTTAAGTTTGGAGTAGATCAAATTTTTTTAATAAAACAATTTAGATCTTTTAAGTAAAATTTAGAACTCAAATTTTATATATAAGGTTATATGTGTGATAGAAGAATTTTGTCCTTTATTAAATCTATTGTACTTCAATTTTTGAAATAATTAAAATTTTTAGTTATTGGAAATTGAAAATATCAAATATCAAATATATTATTAATATTTTTGTAATAGGCTCAATATGTCAACAGCATTTTCCCCTCAACTTCTTTTTTGATCGAAATAAAATATATTGAAACAAACTAAAGGATTACATCACAAGAAGACAGACTACTGTCTTGAGAAACAACTTAGAAAAAACTTGTAACATAAGTTAACTTTGATATTAGGAGAGGCTTGCTTAAGCATAAGCTAAAGCTGAGGAAGACTAAGTGGCTTGGGCTTTCATCATCCTCATCAGCCAAGTAGATAGCAGCTGCTAGGCTAGTGCTAGCTGAGCTGAAAGCTTTAGAGAAGTTAATCATGCTTTCTTTAGTCTGTATACTTTCACTAACAGTGTCAACATTGCCATCATTCTCTGCAGCGTGTTCCACAGGCATGGGTAAGATAGGTTCGGATGGCAGGAGAAATAGACTTGCCTAAGAAGAAGAAGCTAGAGCTGAGTTAGGTGAAGCTAAAGGAAGTTGAGCTTATGTATGACTTCCCTTCATGGATTGAGTTTGCCTCTTCGCGTGCCGATTTGTAGGAGCAATGGCGTTGGGAGTGGGTTAAAAGGCCGTTGGAACTGAGTTCAGTGAGAGCTGCTCGGTGATATAGATGAGTTGAGCTGACAAACGACTATCCTCCTTGGACAAAGGTAGTCTCTTCTCTTATTGGTTTTTAGGAACAACAGTGATGGGAGTGAGTTGGACATAGAGCTCCAAGGAAGGTGGGTTTAGGACTGATTCCCATAGGGATTCAGCGAAGATCCACAAGCCATGCTCTGTCTTGCAGATCTCTATCTTTAAGATCTCATTGAGAGTAGCTTCTGTTAGTATAGATGTGCCCTAGTGCCATTTTGTAATATATAATGACATTGTAAATTATCCCAAATGGCAATAAAGTATTTATTTAAATAAAGTTTTTATTTATTTCAGTATTTATTCTTTAGCGTTATGTTAAATAAATTTATTATCAAGAGTTGATAATATGAGCTACAAATTTATTTAGTACATATGCTATAAAATTGTTCATAGTCAATTAATTAATATTTGGGTAATGTTAATTAGACTATCACCTCTATCTATTTTCCTTGATTAGTATGTGATACTAATAGTGGGAGGTAGTGAGTCTCATGCTACTTCATATAAGATATCATAATAGACATATGGATACCCATATGATGGGTGGATTGAATAGTGACGTTAGATTTGTGATCGCAAGGATATTCACTTATAGTCAATAATCACAGTCTAGGTCATAATGGTGCATATAGTCCTTTGACCTGAGGTGACACGGTCATCCACATTTGAGTTGTTAGAGTTTGTTACCGCTTACAAACTTGCGTTATTCACATACGGGTATATGGCGTGTGGTGGCTCTAGTCAGTTTAATGTAGGGATGAGTGTTCAACCAAAATGGGATTCAATGCCTAGAGTGAACTGGGATAGATCCTATGCTATCTAAGTTTATTCTTGATGAATAGAGTTCCTGGCCAGGTGTCATAGACTGAATTTTGACTGTCCCCAAAAAGGTCCAGTGATGAAAACATCTCTCCGAACATGACAAGTGTCTGTTCATTCGTACCAGCTCTGAAGCGTGTCGAGAATCTGAAAAGCCCGAACTGAGCAAAATCAACCTCTGAATCATTAAGTTGCACCCTGATTTCATGAAATACGAACAATTGGAGTGGTAAGTCACTCATTCTAAGCAAATGTTGCTCAAAACGAGCAACTCATCAGACCGGTGTTCGGCTCATGAGACCAGAGTTCAACTTCGTGAAAATCGAAAGTCAATTTTCATAAAATGGACATTGGAAATGCATCCATAGGCCCTTAAAACTTCTGAAAGTAACCCCAGAATAGTGAGCATCAAGAATTTGCAGTGCATGATCACGCACAAACACATCTTGGTCACGCATGAAAATTGAAGCCAATTTTGATGAAACGAACCTCGAAAATGTGTCTGGAAGGTCTAAAAACCCCGAAAAACACCCCTAAAATAGTGTAAACAAAGCTCGAGAAGGCCGCGTGACACGAGCAAGAGCGCATGATCACGTGGTTGGGCGCGTGATCACATGGCTAGGCATGTGATCACGCGCTAGGATGCTTGATCACGGGCCCCAGGGCCGTGATCACATGTCCCGGGGCATGATCACGCATTCCAAGGGCATGATCACACATATTTTCACTAATTTTCACACTTTTTTGGGCACATTTCCCTATAAATAGAGGTTTCTACCTCCCATTTCAACCACGGTCACAGCTAAGGTAAGAGCCACAATAAAAGAAAAAGAGACAAGAGCCAAAAAGTATAGACACGCTAAAGCACTCGCATTGAAGGCTAAGGAGCCCCAATCCGCACATACTTTTAGCCCACTTTCTACATTTTTTATAGGATTTTTAGACCGCTTTTAAACCAAACCCACCCTCATCTTTATTAAAGCACGCTTCAAAGGTATACAAATTTACATTACACACGTCATTTTCAACCTCTCGACAAGGAAAGCTTGAAAATCTCTTGAAGCTAAAGCTTCAAAACACCAACAAGCTCAGTCGAATCTGAGGACCAAACAATCATTTTTGCACGTTTATTTTACCATCTTGTATTTTATTTTATCGCTGCTAGCAGTTGAGAAATTATTATGATTGTGTGATGAGACTGGCAATTTACATGCTTATTGAATAATATCTACTTTATTTTGTTCATAATTAGCTGTCATTTTGCATTAATATGCATTCAATAAATACAAAAGCTCCTTATCTAAGCTAGAGCTTCGACATCACAGTCTAATAATGTAATCATCATCATTTACTATTTATCTCATTATTTAGAAATGCTTTATAATAATTCTCGCTAGAGCATAAACTACGTGCATCTGTTTGATCATTCACGATGCATCAATCATCTGTATTATGCCTATATGTTGTCTGAGTGGATGAATAGATGGGATTGCACATAGTTGTGCTAATCTCTATTTTGCAGGTGTATTCTAGATTAGGACTAGATTTACATTTTCACACTTTTTCTGTTTCATATGTATTTACTAGGAAAGCCTTGTAAATAGTTATGCTGAATTTCTCATACTTTCTGTTATTATCAATGTGCTTCTGTGAATGCATATATATCAACTGTCATTACAAAAACTAGGGTGTTGCGGTAGCCATATATTGAGTATTAAAATGAGAAATAGTCAAAAAGTAGATGAGATCTCCTGGGCCCAGAATCTTTGCTAAGGACGATAGTCGTTAAGTGACCCGCTGCCATCTCTTTCATCTTTTGCTAGTTTTCTAAAAACCAGGTGGCAACTCCAAACATAAAAGCATCTCGTATCCCTAGGAGAAGAAACATTTGTCCCTATCCCAAAAATAGAATGGATGTCCCATCCGGCAAAGTTGCCATGTCCCTCGGAATGTGCCTTTAAACCAAACCTTAGGTTGCTCACACTAGGACAAACATAACACAGTCTGAAAGAGTTTCAGTGCTAGAAAGTGTTTCTAGTATTTGTTATGTTTTATTAAGAATAACTTGAGATGAGGTCATATGATAAAGCTATTAGAGTTTGATTAAACCTTGACTCTAGACTATATCGGGATCTTCAAATGAAGGCATTTTAGTGCACGATAATTATGACCATAAGGGTTCGTGTGAATCATCATATGCATTCATTTCTAATTGGGTAGTTATGATATCAATGCTAGGGGTCACTCACAACTTATAAGAACTAAATTTGTATAATTGGGATTTTCACATTTAGGTTTGAAAGAGTTTCAAATAATATCAAGAGTTGATATTATATTCTCATTGCCAATTAGACATGAACCTAGTAAGTCACACCTAAAAGAGTTTTTCCATATCACCTTATTAATCTAATTATTGATTAAAGACTTTAATCAATTAATTAAGATTAATGGAATTGGATTTATGCTTTGAGCAATAATTCTGGCATAGCATGAAATCTAATTCCACTAAGAGTTTAATTATTAAATACTTGATTAATATGAGATATTAATTGAAGCGTTAAACAAAGAGTATATGTTGTTTCCTTATGACTTGGATTAATGGCCCAAGATGTGTGGGCCTAGGCCCAAAAGAGTTTTGTCCCAAAGATTAATCTAAGACCCATTAACCTAATGAAGGCCTATTAGTTTAATAGAATGCGCTTGGGCCAAGTGTTGGCCCAACCCCATGGCCCATCAACCTAAGGCCCATTTGTTTGATTGAATACGCTTTGAGCCAAGTGTTGGCCCAAGCAAAAGCCCAAGTCCATCAACTAGGCCCAATTGATTTATGGATTGGGCTTGGCCCAAGAGTTGGTCCAACAACCAAGACTAAGTCCAGTTATCAATTCAAGTCATTTTGGCATATTAGGAGATATTTTCTATGTGTGTTTAGTTGACTTTTGGGGCAAATTGGTTAGTGGGATGTGTAGAGAAATATATGTGTGGATTAAATACATGAGATGTGTTTAATATATATCTACATCTATTCTCTACACTTATTAGATATTTATACATATACAATCTTAACTAAGTTATTAAGTGGCATGCAAGGTGTCTTCCTAATGATGATGGTGTGAGAGATATTTGTATCTATATATCTAATTAACCCTAATTCTCTACATAAATATATATCACCATAAGAAGATTTCTTAAAGGGGTGTGTACATTAAAGAGTTTGATATTCCATTAAGTGTTAGTGGAAAGTGTAGAGACAAGAAATAGACCAAAAGGAAACCAAACATATACCAAAAGTATACTCTTATACTTGTTAGTAGAATCAAGTTAGTTCAAGCTTCTTGGGTCACAAGAGAAGTGCTTGGAACCATACTTGATTGAAGGCAAAAAGGTGATTAGAGGGCTTTGGTGTTTCAAGTTAGAGGCTAAACATTTGGGTGGCTTAGCATTGATTCAAGAGTTCAACCAAAAGCTATCCATTGTAGTAGATTACTTATGGTCTACATCAAACACTTAGGAGATTGTAAGTATTCTGCCAATATGATTTCCTAAGTTTTATGTTTATACATGTTGATGTATGTTAGCTATGTGTTTAAATGTAAAATGGATTTTGGGAGTGGAAATTCTTCATATGATGAAGGGTTATGAGAAAGTAAATTTTTAAAATTTACTCTACTTGGGTTAGTGCTCACCATACTATTCTTAAAGCCAAAGTAGCATAACCGATTTCCTTTCATCAATATGTTATTTAGCCCACACTGTCTATAATTACAAGGAAATTGAATTTTCTTCTTTAAGGAATTCATAGCTTTAAGGTTTTCCCTAGCTTCCTTTAGTTCTTTATTATCTACATCAAACAAATATTCAACTCCACCCTCATTATATTTTTCATATTCCTCATCCTCTTCACTAAGGGCAATATCAACTAATTCATTATCACTTAGTTCTTCTGCAATCCTCTTACCAATCTCATTATTCTTCAAACTTTCATCTTCTATCACATTATTATTACTCTCAGGAGGTCTTTTTTCTTCGGCCTTCCTGTAGCTTGAAGACCATCTTCACTACTAGCAAAAACAACGTAAACATCAACCTCTCTTTTATCATTTAATATAGACAACAATTGACAAGTTATTGCATCATTATGCACCTACTGTAAACTCTCATGAAATCGTACTCTACCCTTCTATGGATCTTTAAAAAATAGCTTCACATTACATTTCTGTCTCAGTTCATTTTTTGCATGATCAAGAAGACACCAATAACCTAACGATCGAGATCAACTGCCTGATCAATAATGTCGCCCCCTTTACACCCATCTTCCATCAATCTTCCTTCATAATGCCATAGAATATGTGTTCCCCTCATTATAACTCACATTTATCATCAACAAAAGCAAATAAATAAGAAAATAAATTGGGAATATAAAATATAAGAGTCTGAAGAACAATGAGTGAGAAGAGGAAGAAGAGGAAGAAGAGAATCGACGAGAATTGCTCCTTTAACCACAAACTTATCATTTTTTTGTTCAAATAAATCCTAGGATTTTTCCCCAAATTAAATCCTCATCTGTAGTGAAGAGTTGATGTGCAAAGGTGGCTTACGTGACCCAGCTGGGAAGCGTTTGACATGGAAAGTGTAGCTTGCGCGACTGCATATGTTAATTAATTTAGTAGGGTCCACTTGCCCATGTCAGACATCTCTGTTTAATTTAACAGAGAAGGACTAACGTGCAATGACTTAAATGCTTCTAGGAGTCAATTAAAAAAATATTTTTAGGACTCGATTACAATTTTAAATAACTTATAGGGCTTGTGAATTCATTATCCCTTTATTAAATGAGCTTAAATATACGAGCTCAAATGAGCTTTTATTGAGCCAAAAACTGAGCTACTCATGAACAACTTAACTCATTTATAGCCCTAGATCTTGTTATAGCTAACTCCCACGGTTTGCTATAGACTAGTCACACACATAACCAAAAAAAGCCCAACATTATTAAAGCCCATCCTAACATACCAAAAAGCAAAATTAAGTATTCCCATGCAAAACCATGCGAGCCACAACCAAGACCCCAAACAAATTATTAAAAACTATGTTGAAACCTCTTACCTCATTACCATAAAACCACATGGGAGCAACCTTTTAAACTAAAAAATGCACTTTGATGTTGTGCTCTCCCCTAAAGGAGTGAAATCATTAGAGGTGGAATTCCACTGGATATAAAGAACATGGAGATTGAGAATAATAATAGTGCTAGTTAAGAGGATAGCGATGACAATATAGGCAATAGTAATGATGATGATGATTTTATCTCGGAGGATGATGACTCAATAGGTAATGAGGAAGCAATGGAGATAATAGGCTTAGCTAATGACCAACAACATTAATGGCTAGGTATTTGGACCTTATTTTCTCATTTTCTCTTATAATTAACTTATGAATTTATCAGTCATATGTTGGAATAGTCAAGGAGTTACCTCTTAATTTTGATGTGCTTTCAAATGGATAGTGTAAAGTAATAAACCAACATTGATGGTGCTACTTGAGTTGAAAGTCTTTAGAATTTAGGTTGAAGATTTCATCAAAGCAATGGCTTTACAAACTCTCAAAGAGTTCATGCTATGGATTTCTCTAGTGGACTTTGGTTGTTGTGGTATGATTAGTTAAAAAAGTATCTATTATTAAAAGTAAATGGCAATTCATTCACTCTATTCATGATGCTCATTGAACTTTATCTAATTTGATAATTATTTATGAAAAGGAACCTACAGAACTAGCTCACAAAAATTTACACTTGCAATTCATGGTCTTTGGGTTTTAGGTAGGGATTTCAGTTCAATTGTGCATATTTTCTAGAGACAAGGTGGATCAATAATGAGAATGAGAGGTCCTCCCTTTGTAGCCTAGTGGCTCAGGTGACATTATAAGGTGAGGTCATAGGTTCGATCCCCCACTCCCCTCCTGAACCGCCTAGTTGTTTAGAAAAAATAATGAGAATGAGAGTGTGCAGACTATTCCAAGAATGGCTAAATATGAATAAAATGCTTGATCTGGGAGTTGTGGGTCCAGAATTCACTTAGTTTTGTGGGCTTTTAGTGGAATGACTTAATGGCGCTGTATGCAACAAGGAGTGATTCAAAAGTTCCCAGAGGCATATGTCTATCATCTCCCTAAGATTCAATCTAATCACTGCCCTATTTTAATTCATTTTCACTACAAAAAAAAAGTAATATTATCTAAGACTATTTCATTTTTAAGGGACATGGCTTCTTCATGATGGATTTAATATATGGTTACTAACTTGTGACGACAAAATTATGATTATCGAATTGTGGTATTGCAATTTGTTGATAGGGTGAAAGAATGGAATCATGACTATTTTCAGAATATTTTTAAATGCAAATCAAATCTCATGGCTAGGTTGGGTGGTATATAAAAAGAGTTGGAGAACTTTCACTCTACTAGACTTCTAATTTGAGAAGTTCGGCTGAAAAGGGAATACTATGAGTTTTTTTTTATCTCAAGAAGAGTTCCTTTGATTGCAAAAATTTATATTGGATTGGGTGTTAGGTGGGGATCAAAACACTATATATTTTCATAAGAAAATTATTCAGCAGAGAAGAAGGAATAGAATTGATTGGTTGAAAGATGAATCTGGCAATTTCATTTTAAACCCTCATGTTATAAAATATCATACTATTGAATTCTTCACTAATATTTACCCAAGCCTAGTAGATTTATTGCCTCTTTAACCTTTTTGAGATGGATTTTTGTCTCTCAAATGAAAGCATGTTAGCTTTTGATATGGAGTAAACTAATGATGAGATTCATTAATTTGATTTTCAACAACTTGGATTAGATTGGTAGCATAGAGAAATCGAATAATTTCTTCTCCAGCAATGTGAAGGAGGGAGATGAAAGATCTCTTATTGTTGAATTAGGATTCATAAGGACTAATGATCTCAGTAAATAATTAGGGTTTCCCTCACTACTTAAGGTTTAGAAAAGTTATCGAGATGGGTAGGAGCCTCTTGCTCTTGCTGGAAGAATTACCTTGACTCAATCAATGATTGAGGCTATTCCGATATACATAATGCAAACAACTAAATTGCTAACATTCATTTGTGACAAGATTAAGGCATGGTGTAAAAAAATCATATGCAGCTCTAGTAATGGTATTTGAAAGGTTAATTTGATATCTTAGAATCAACTATGTCTTCCAAAAGTTCTAGAAGGAGCTAGGTTGAAACACTTGAGAAGCATGAATGATATGCTAGTCATTATGAAAATTGAATGGGGTCTCATGGTGAACAAAGATGCGTTTTGGGTACAAGTATTAGCCGCTAAGTATGGTATGGATGAAATATGTTTGTTATATTTGATACACCATAGTAGCGGCTCTATAATGTGGAAAGCTCTGAGTAACTTATGGCCTAAGATCCAAGCGGCATCTGATGGTCCATTAGGAATGGGCAACGAGTTAGGTTTTGGCTAGATTGTTGGGCTCTACAATCTCCCTTGATAAAGATTACTCTCTTTCTTATACCTAATGACCAATTGAAAATGCGGGTTTCTTGGTATATGGATATTCATGGCAAATGGAATGGAAGTTTATGAACAAATTTGTGAATGGAAGCATTTACCAATACTTTTTTATATTCTTTGTTGTAATGAATCTTATTGAAGGTATTTGTGTTTGTAGGAGGCAAAGTGGTGTAGCTAGTGTATATATTTAAAACCGCAATTGGGTCCATATTGTCCAATTGTGTTAAAAATTAATTAAAATTTTTGTTACACAAGTTTGAGAAAGAATAAGAATGATAGTTAAAAATAATATATTTTCTAAATATATTTGTGCATGATACAATTAAAATAGTATATTATCTGGATATTTTAAGTATCTAAGACTCAAAACAGTATTGAAAACTCAATTTTTTTTAACAATTAATTAAAATGAGGGAATTTAAAACTTAAAATAAATTGGGTGAACCCGTTATACTATGATTTAAACACCTATAGCTCGTAAATAATTTTTTAATTAAAATTTATTTTTAAAAAATTAATTAAAATGATGGAATCTAAAACCTAAAATGAAATGGGTGAACCTGTTGTGCTATGATTTAAACACGTATTGTTTGTAAATAATGTTTTTTATTAAAATTTATTTCTTATGTAATTTATAAAAAAAAAACATAAACAGGGGCAAAATCGTACATGTTGCGAGTAGCGACGAAACTGTACATGTCGCTACTCGCGATACGTACCATTTTCCTTAATAGAAAAGGGAGCATTTTTTTTTATTTACATTTCCCATTACAGAAGGCTTCCTTGGTTCACAACAAGTTAAAGATGTCTAAATTAATAGAAAAAGGCGAGTATTTTTGTGTTAAATAATTAAAAGTTGGGTTTATATTTTTCAATTGTGTTAAACATTAACAAAAATTATTAATTTAAATTTTTCACATACAATAAGTTTAAAAAGTAATAAAGAATGATACTTAAGACATTATATTTTTTAAAATATTATTCATATATAATACAATTAAAACAATATATTATCCGAATATTATAAGTATCTGAAACTCAAAATAATATCTGAAGCTCAAAACCTGTTATAACCCGTATTTTAATTAAATTATTAATTTATGTTGAGAATTTAAAGTGACAGTTTTATTTTTATGGAATTATAGTAAATGAAATATTTTAATATATTTTAAATAATTATATTGATGTATGTGTTTATATGTATAAATAAATTTTGGGAGGAATTTAGATTTTAAAATACTAGAATATTTTTATGAGTATGTAAAAATATATATTTATATAAGTGTGTATAAATATGTGGGAAGATATTTGTTATTTTAAAATAACTTATTTTGTACTAAAAAAAATGTTAAAAACGTGACTTTGGCTTCTTCTTCTTCTTCTTCATTTCCCTCCTCCCCACCTGACCACCACTAACCACCACCATCTCACCTGCACTAGCTACCAAGGACGTCGCCGGAAAGCCACCAGCGGTCGCCTCCACCTCTGGTCACCTCCTCCTCTCTTTCTCTTCCCGGTTTACTTTTGGCCGGAATTCAAAGAGGCTCACCGACGACAATTCCGGCGACCTCAAGGCATGAGGCTGGTCTCTTTTGAAAGCTCTTCCTCCGGGCTTCATTTCCCTCAACTCAAGTTGACCGGTTAACTTCGATAAGCACTCCGATTTGTAGAAAATTGATTGTGGGTATTTTTAGTAATTTGTGAATTTAAGCTTTAATTTGATTTTATTAGATATAATTGCTTTGAGATTATTTGATATGGAGGTTGTGATCTTGCTATTTTTTATTTTTTATTATTTTTCTGAATTTTTGGAATTTTTTGGGTTCGAGGTTACTGTTCACGGAATATTTGAAATATTTTTAATAAATTCTATATATTATGTAGATTAAACTTCTTCAAGAAAGTTTTGTGAAATTCCATATAAAATTTTAATTCTGAATTTTTGTAGTTTATGTCTAAATATGTAATTTTGGAAAATTTTTGAAATTTAGCAAATTATTTGATTTTAATTGAAATTGTTGTTAATTATTCAGTTTTAGACTATTTTTTATTAATAAAGGTATGAAAAATTAATTTTTATAGTTATTTTCAATTAATTGTTAATTAGTGATAATTTCGGGAAAAATATATGGAAAATAAACTTGTTTATTATTTTTAAGTTAAATGAGCATTTTATTATTTTTATGATATTAATAAGTGATTTTAATAATTATTTACAATTTATGCTAATTTAATTGTAAAATGAAATTTTATTCCATTTATGAATTTTATTAGCAAAATATTATTAAAAA
>CATIWM010138435.1:0-25022 GCA_949671775.1 Mallotus repandus
ACTGACCAAGGTACCAACAACCACCGATGACCCAAAGAATGGCAAAATAGCCATCGATTTAAACATGCAGTACAAAATAGGCAATAAAACACAACAATAAACACTACCCAAACAAAAAAAAAATGAAACAAAGGGAAATCTAAGGATATAGAGAGCATCAGTTTAAGCTCCTGAAAACGGGAAGGCAAACAGAGCAATCACAGAAACAGGTCTGCCATGTACGTTTCCATCCAAGGCCCTTCTAAAAACAGCAAACACAAATGAAGGGAACACAAAAATAGCATCTTCAATGGCCATTTCCGTTTGAGATCCTTGCAGAAATCACGAATTAAAATGGAAAATATAAAATAAGATGCGACTCTATTCATCTTAACAGATCCAATGTGGGAAGAAGAGGAAACACAAATGAAGGAAACACAAAAATGACATCTTCAATGGCCATTTGAGTTGGAGATCCTTCTAGAAATGGCGAACTGAAATGGAGCAAACATAAAATAGGATGTGGATCTATTAATCTCAACAAATCCAATGTGCGAAGAAGAGGGAGGAGCACAGCAGGAAAATGAAGCAGAAAAAAAGAAACTGAGGAAGAAGAAAAATAAAAGAGAAATGAAGGCACAAAGGAAAAACAAAGGCATAACTCAAGAGAGAAGGAGAAGAAGGTGAATAGAGGAGGGTGGCGATAAAGTATTCTGGAAGAGAAAAGGCACAGATCTACTAAAAGGCAAAAAAAGTCGAGTTCCTTTAAAACCCATTTGACGCTGCCATTTAAGAAAGGAACTGAGGGCAGAATGGGAAATACAACGTTTGTTTCTCCACAACACCAGGAAACGGTTTCCTTCGGTGGTGTTGCACCTATAACAGAAAATAAAGAGTCAGTGGCAAAGACGAAAATAAGGCAAAAATGAAAGGCAGCTACCCAAGGAGAAAGGCGATGGCAATCATGTAAATAAGCATGAAATCGAAGGGCAAGCCTAGCACTGTAATGATAAGGGAAATTTTTTTTCAACTTTTTATATATATAAATAGATTAGAAGACAAAATACACTTAATTTTTCAAGTTCTAAATTATTTTTGTATTTTTTAAGTCTTAAATTATTTTTCTACAAGTAAACATATTTTTTATTTTAAAAAATAAAAAATAATTTTCAATTTTTAATAAGTAAACATGTTTTTCAAATATTTTATGAAAATGAAAAGTTTTCATTTGAAAATTGAAAAATAATTTTTAGCTTTAAACAAAAAGAAAAAAAAAGAAAAGCAAAAATTGTGATAAGTTGATCCAAGGAAAAAGCCCAGCCCCTTTTCTCCTCACCCGTTTCCTCTCTAATCCCTCTTTCTCTCAATCTCAATCGGCAACAGCAGCAGCAGCACCACCTCCTCCATCCTCTCTCTCTCTCTCTCTCTCTTTCTCTGTTTCTGCTATCAAACCGCTAAACTCAAACAAACAAACGATAAATTTTCCACAGCATCAATACACACAGCTTCCTCATTCAAAACCCTAAACTCTCTCTCCTCCTCCTTTCCATCGTCGACGCTCCGCCGTTTTTCCATTTCCGTTCTCGGATTTGTAATTAGTTACTTGCCTGGTTTTAATTCTGTTTTCTTACCCTCCGATCTCTACTCTGTTTCAATCGTGTTTTTTGACCTTACGATGGCTCAACGCAAGCTCGATCTTCCCGATGATCTCCTCTCCTCTAAATCTTCCGATCACTCCTGGAACCCTAAAGGTACTTCTTTTCCTTTTATTGATCTGAACTATTACACTATCTAACTCTGCCTTTTCTTTTTCCGCTTTTTCTTTTCTTATCTATATATAATTTATTTAATCTGTAATAAGCTCATGTGGTTATAGTTAAGATCGATTTTTTTATCATTAATTTTTTCAAAAATTGTTAATTAGGTTTTGATTTTTGGATTGGCTCATTTCGTGATTAATTTGCTTATTATTGATTGATTTAGGTTTTTTTTTTAAATACTTATCTACTGTATGTGATCTGTTTATTGTTCACTTACCTACTAACTGAAATATGAATTTCATTGATGAGTAGTGGCTGCTCTATCACTGCCAATTTAGTTTCAATTTGTTTGTGGTCTAATGAGCTTTTGGCGCATATGGAGTCATCTGAATTTGTCTGTCTGTTTGTTTGTTTGTTTGTTTGCTTGTCATGCCAGTTGAAGCTTCTGGAGGTGATGAGGAAAAGATTCATGTGGGATCGCATGACGACACCAAAGGTTTCTTTTTCTATCTTCTCTTTTTCCTTTTCTATCTTCTCGCATGTCAAATTTTGTTCTTGGTTCTGCATTTTCCATTTCTGATGCTAATACTGTTGATTGACCATTTTATATGTCACAGATCAAGTGGCATCTGAAAGCAGCATTCCTTTGTCTCCTCAGTGGCTTTACAGCAAACCGAACGAGTCCAAGGTGGTATATTCTACCTCATCTTAACATTGTTTCTTTTTTTTTTCTCCCCATATCCCATTAGAGATAGTTTGTACATTAAGTATAGTGCTGTTTGGTTTTCATCTTTTAACTCATCATTTCATAACTATTGCCATATTTGAAGAGAATTTATCTCTGAGATTCTGTACTTTATGTGCACCTTAACAAGAATTTTGTTAGCTGGGCAGAAGCAACTTTCCTTCTAACTTTTGGTTTGCAATTCTTTCTCTTCTACATTGTGGCTTAATAAAACTGTAGTTTGCACACCTTTTTCCATTCTTCAAAATATGCTCTGCACCAATTGAAAGCTGGGCCTTTTCACGTTGTTTTCTTTTTGGTGTCCTAGACCATGTTTAAAATGAAAATTTGGTTTATTATTTTGAAGGTTGAAATGTTATGTATCTGCGACCTTGCAATTTAATGATAATATTTATGAGGTGGAAAGGAGAGAGGCTGAATTCGTGCAAGAGTGCCTTGCATATGAATTGCTTCATTGTCTTATTATAATTGTTGTTCTTATTTATATTATCACGTGGAATAGAGAAAGAGATCCAAATAGATAACCCAAACTAGTTAGGTTAGTTGAGTTGAGTTATTATTGTTGTTGTTTTTCATATAAATATCTATGCACATGATGTCTTCTAGGATTAATTATGAGTGAAACTCTGGGAAAAAGATTTTTATTCCTGCTGCTCAGTTGATTCCAGCATTGGTTAAGGAATTCTAGAGCTAAAGGAGATGCACAATCTATTTTTTGATATTTTCTTTTTTGTATCTCCCTGTTTTTGGCCTGGTTTGGAATTGAAACAAAAATCCGTAAAATTCATAAATGGGAGTCTTAACAAATGCCTTTAGGCCTAGGCCTCGAGCCTACATCTTGTTTTTGTACTAATAGATGCCTTTGGGCCTAGGCCTTGAGCCTACTTCTGACTTGTTTTTTATAGTATTTTCTTTGTTCCAATGCTTTTGTTAGCATTATTTCATGGTGGGTGACTTTTCATGGGTTTATGACAGGACATGCGTGCTCTAACTTCTTTTGGCAATACCAATGATGCAAGCCAGAAGGAAGGTTGGCGTTTGGATGGAACTGATGACAAAAAAGATTGGAGAAGGATTGCAGCTGAAAATGAAGGTAGCCGTCGCTGGCGTGAAGAGGAAAGGGAAACTGGCTTACTTGGTGCTCGAAGGGATCGTAGGAAAACAGAGCGTCGTGTTGAAAATGTTTCAATCAGAGAAACAATGGAGAATAGAGTTTTGCCTTCCTCTGATCGGTGGCATGATGGCAGCAACCGCAACTCTGTGCACGAAGCACGCCGTGATAGCAAATGGTCATCTAGGTGGGGTCCTGATGAGAAAGAAAAGGAATCCCGAACTGAGAAAAGGACAGATGTGGAAAAAGAGAAGGAAGATACTCCTATTGAAAATCAATCATCTATTGTTAGCAACCGTTCAGTCTCTGAGCGCGAGTCAGATTCTCGTGATAAGTGGAGACCACGGCACAGAATGGAGGTTCATTCTACAGGGTCCACCCCCTACCGTGCTGCACCTGGATTTGGAGTTGGGAGAGGGCGGGGCGAAGGTTCAAATCTGGGGTTTGCTGTAGGACGAGGAAGGTCAAATGCTATTGGTAGGGGTTCATCTGTGGGCTCTGCTACTGCTTCTCGGTCATTCAAGAGTGGAAGTGTCATTGGCAAGCCACACTTCACAGTGGACACATTTTGCTACCCAAGGGGTAAGCTTCTTGACATTTATCGTCAGCAGAAGCTTGATTCATCGTTTGCTTGTATGCCTGAGGAGATGGAGGAATCTTTGCTATTAACTCAAGATGGTGTTGTTGGACCATTGGCTTTTGTTGCTCCTGATGCCGAAGAGGAGGTAAATGTTTATGTTCCTGCAATTAATCTAACTTCATCATGAAGTTTGTTCATTTGGTAAAAGCATTTTCATTTGACTTAATTCTGCTTTCCCTTTATCGGGTTGTGATGTGGGCAGGCTGTACTAACTGACATATGGAAGGGGAAGATCACAGGCAGTGGGGTGGCATACAATTCATTTAGAAAATGGAGGTCAACTGAAAATATTTCAGGTATTCTAGGTTCAATTGCTTGAACGCTTTTCCATGCCATACCTTAGTTTTTATCTGAATATTTCTATATTCCTTTTACATGTGTAGGTGTTGGAGAGTATGAATCTATTGAGGGAAAACCAGGTATCCTCCCATCTGATCTCTCCGAAGAGGCTGCTGATCCCTTTCAAGATGGTGCAGGCAGTGGTGCATATCAAATTGATGATGATCATTCCTTATGGAATCATCATTCATGTTTAAATGTGTTAAATGGTGAGCAACATGTTTTTTTTGCCATTTTGGTATCCTAAGCAAATTTTTGTGTGCTTCTCAGTCAAAAATAGATTATTTTGTCGGTGATCTTTTTACATGTGAAAGAAACTGAGTGTTCATTGCTCCAGAAAAAGAAGATCGTGAAGAAGGAAACAAGGTTACTGCTGATGGAGTTACTGCCACAGTTTACAGAAGTGATGGTGTTTGGAGCACAAAAGAGACCGGTGCTTCTTTCAATCCTGATTCTCAACTTGACATTGGTGAAGGTGGCCAGATGGGGAATTCTTCTCTCGCTAGACATTTTCATTTTGATGATGTTGAGCCTGACTCGTCTTTTGATTTTAAATCTAAGCTTCCTGATGATTCGAACTCTCTATTTGTTCTGCCCTCTTCTGATAAAGACCAGTGTAGCACCATGTCTCACTTGGCAAGCAAAAGTGAAGCAAAAGACCTTGACAGGGCTATTCCACCTGAGGACTTGTATTTCTATTATATTGATCCTCATAGGACGACCCAAGGACCATTTCTTGGAGCTGACATTCTGTTGTGGTTTGAGGAAGGTTATTTTGGGACAGACTTGCCAGTCTGCTGGGCAGATGCTCCTGAAGGCACACCTTTCCAAAGTTTAGGTGAGGTCATGCCTGGCCTGAAATTGAAGGCAGGGTATCCCAATTCTGAGGTGGAGCAGTCTGGTGCTTTAGGCGGGAAGTTGGAGCCTGATTTACCTGCTGCTTCTGGCTTAGAAAATACTGATTCATCTGTCGTAAATGACCTGTGCCAGCCATTGTCCGACTTCAATAGTCTCCCAGTTCAGCATGCTCAGTCAAGGATGCCTGAGCCTGAAAATCCACTGCAAGTGCCACACTCTGAGGGTCAAAGCTTTCTTGATTTTGTTGCACAAGATGAAGGTGTTTTTTTTTTTTTTTTAATGTCTCTTAATAACTTTTGGATTGTAGTCCTAGTTTTTCCGGCTAGATTTCTTTCTATATTGTATTCTAATGTTCTTTTTGATTTTCCAGAAATTGTCTTTCCTGGAAGACCAGGAAGTAGTGGCTATCCTACCACACAATTATCAAGGAATACTCGTGATCCTTTAGCAAATTCTAATGGTCTCCCGTCTCTTCCAAATGAATTGACAGAACCTGGTTTACCATATCAGAGTGATAACAAGTTGCACCCTTTTGGTTTATTATGGTCTGAGCTTGAAGGCTCTAAAGGTAGACAAACAGAGTCTTCTGATTTATCTTCGAGTGTGGGAAGATCTGCTCGATTTGGTGCTATAAGTGATCCAGCTTCTGTTGCAGAGAAATGGGCTGATGTTTACAGACAAGATATGCTTTCTGTCCCCAGTTCATTTCAAGATGCCAATACAGCTCACCATATGTCTCTTGTTGAACAAGAACCTAATCATTTTGATCTAGCAGAGCAGCTTATGTCACGAAAGTTTCAGCAGCAGCAGCAGCTCCAGCAACGGAATTTGCTGTCATCTCATTCACACTTAAATGAGTCACTTCTTGAACATGTACCAGGCCAAAATCTTATTCACCACCAACAGCTGGCAAACCATCCTGTGCAAGATCTGGAACATCTTTTGGCACTTCAGCAGCTGCAACAACAGCAGCTACAACAACAGCGGCAACTTCAGCTCCAGCAGCATCAATTACAGCAACAGCAACAGTTTCATCAACAGCAAAAGCTTTTGCAGGAACGACAACAAACACAAGCGCGGCAGGTGCTTCTTGAACAATTAATGCACGGTCAAATGTCTGATCCTGGCCTCCCACAGTCACGTGTTGATCCTATGAGAGCCGCGGTTCTAGATCAAGTGTTGTTGGAGCAGCAACTTCTGCATGAGCTGCAACAACGGTCCCATCATCCTCAGAGGCATTTTGTTCCATCTGTGGAGCAGCTTGCTCAGGCGAAATTCGGTCAGACGCCGCAGCAAGATCAGCAGAGAGATTTGTATGAGCTATTGTCTCGTGCACAACATGGACAGATTCAATCTTTAGAACATCAGATTCTTCAGGAACAGATGCAGGCAAGGCAGTTGTCAATGGGATTGAGACAAAGGATGAACATGGAAGAAGAGAGACATGTTGATCCTCTGTGGGCAGTTAATGAAAATGATCACTTCCTTAGGGGTCTTGGTGCTAATTCTAGATCCCATTCTTCAGGAATTAGCCCATTAGATTTTTTTCAGAGACAACAGAGAGCACCACATGAAGACCAGCTGAGTCACCTTGAACGAAATCTTTCATTTCAAGATAGGCTACGGCAAGGGATTTTTGAACCTGGGTCAGTGCCATTTGAGAGGTCCATGTCTTTCCCTGCTGGTGCTTCAGGGATGAATATGGATATTGTAAATGCTATGGCTCATGCTCATGGTTTAGATGTACAGGAGTTGGGTACACGGATGCAATCTGCTGGTCAAGTGGGGACATTGTCTTCTGGTAACCATCCTCATAATCCTCATAATCCTCATAACTCCATAGTGAATAACCAATTCCATGTTCCATACCTGGATGCAGTTGAGAGCCGCTGGCCTGAAAGCAGTGGGCCACTAGCAAATGACTGGATGGAATCTCAAAAGCAACAATTGCAGATCAATTCTGAGCGGCAGAAAAGGGAGTCTGAAACTAAGCTGAATGCTGAAGATTTGAGTTTTTGGATGTCAGAGAATGATGACGAATCAAGACGATTGTTAATGGAATTGCTCCACCAGAAATCTGGCCTTCAATCCGCCGATTCACTACAGCTAAATGATGGATCATCTTTTGGCAAGAGGTTGCCATCAGGCCTTTACTCTGGATCAAGCTCTTCAGACCGTCATTTTAATGTTAATCTGGACCAAGAAGCCTGTGTGAACAACTCATTTACAATAGGGTCTTATGGTTCTAATTCTGGTGAACCAGCAGACATTTCTTCTGCTGGTGAACAGGCCAGCCAATTGGGAAACGCCGAAAAATTACCTTTCAGATCTGAATCTGCTTCAGGTGAGGGGCATTCGTCGTTTTTAGGCATCAGTGAGAGCCCTCAGGCAGTTCTGAAGGATTCTAACTTCATCGATAAATTGTCTGCTAGTCGTGGATACCTAGAGGTTGAAGGGAGGAAGTATGGATCCAAAAGCCAGGGTATAACAAGGGCTCCAGTTACCGAGATTCAAAATGGCATAGCTGATCAAGCACATTTGGCTGCTACTGATCGTGGAGAGGTTCCAGTTAATGTTCTTAGCAGGCATTCTTCTCTTAGTGTTCCTGGTAAGTTTCTGTTGTTTTTTTTCATGTCATTTGTCTTTTTTAAGAAAGAGCATTCTGAATGGTTTCCTGGTTTAATGCAGGATTTTATGATGACAAGATTGGGTCACAAAATTCATATGCTGAAGATATTGCCATAAATCAGTAAGTTCTGTGTCTTTGTCAGTATGAAGTTGCAGTTGAGAATAGTTGAATTTTTTGGTAACTCGCTTCTGATAAGCAGGGATGAATATGCAGATTTTGATAATTTCAAGCTAGGACTGTTTTAACAAAATCACTACTTGGAATTTTTACTTCAATTTATAATTGCAAAGTTCAAATACATTCAAAATTTATAGCATTACCAAGATGTTAGGATGCCCGTTATGACCAAACCTGAAATATATTACATTTTTTTAGATCCTCCGTGTCTAACGTTTATTCTGACTTTACAATTCTTCTTTCATCTGTTTAGAAACAGAATTCACGTCATGATGGGAAATGCCCGTAGTATGACTGCCCTGAATTATCTTTTTCAAATGATTCACTGCTGCAATCTTTTATATAATTCCTCAACATGTATATTAAGCTTCTTGGATACTGATGTCTTATGCCTCATTTGATAGGGTACCAGTACTAGCCAAAGGACAAGATAACATATTGTTGAGGCGGCCACCTGTTGCCCGCGTTTCGGCATCCCAAGAAGGGCTGTCTGAGATGGTATCTGATACGGTTGTCAGGGGAAAAAATTCAAGTGGTGTAGAGGGTATGCTTCCATCTTTATACCTTCCAGTTTATAATATCCCTTCAATTTTGGTGTGTTCGTGTGCATTTATGGATTGTTGTTTTTTTATTAGTAATATTATTATCTACAATCTGTAGGGGCAAATCCAGTGGTGAACCAGGGTACAACTGACTTGGCATCAAACAAAAAGGATGTGCGTTTTCGGCGAACTAACTCTTGTGGGGATGCTGATGTTTCGGAGCCATCATTTATAGACATGCTGAAAAGCAATGCCAAGAAGACCACTGCTCAAGAGGTGCATGTGACAGGTGCAGGGTCAGAGTCATCAGATGCAATGCAAGGTGGCCGAAGTGGAAAAAAGAAGGGAAAGAAAGGGAGGCAAATTGATCCTGCTCTCCTTGGTTTTAAAGTAACTAGCAATCGGATCATGATGGGTGAAATCCAACGGATTGAGGATTAACTAATCGAGTTCTTTAATTTTTATTTTTGTATATTTCTCACTTACATGGTGTATAGGTTCACAGCTCTCATGTAAATCAATAGATAGATTAATTCTTTATATCATTTTTTGTTCATCCTTCCCTTTTCTTGGGTCATTTTACACAATATTAGTGATAATGATACAGGTTGAAGGTAAAGATGCCCGAAAATTCTGTTGTTGTGTAACAGGATTTTTTACAGTTCAACTTTTCTTATGGTTGGAAAATAATCCGTTGACAACATATTGATTGATTTGCTTGCTCTGGAAACATACCACGGGCCAATTCTCTACATGGTATTCAGCTCTGAATCCAGTCTCTCCAATTTCACAGTGAGCGACAGTTGAGTTGAGCTCATTTGGTATTTATGAGCTAATTGCAAGTTTAAATGAGTTTAAATTTTTTTTTAAAAATATAAACTATAAATTAAAATTATATATTAAAATATTAAAAATAAATTACAATATATTGAATAAAAATTATAATTTTATCGGCAGAGTTTAGCGTGCACCCACTAGAAAATATAAAATGGACTTAGAATTCATATTGGATATGGAGTCGCGATTCTGATAAAAGTCGAGACACACTGTATAACAATTGAATTTTACGGAAGATACCCACAAGCCGTCTTTGATTATTGGATTATTTTCTTATTACTATTGAATTTCATTCATTTCCATTTTTATTATTTTTACCAAATTTGCACATTAGTCCTGTTAATGCTATTTACCTTGACAATCAATCACAAATAAATATAATTTACAACCATTCATTCCAAATAAACAGGGAAGGGATTAAGGATTACAATTTTGTACAATTGATATAACAATAAAACCTCTCAAGAATTAATTAATAAAATATACAAATTTAGTGATTAAAAATCACTCTTAATAATGAACTTAAAATCCCTACAAAACAAGAAAATATTAACCTCCCTCACAAATAGAGAAGTTAGGGTTAGTTTTCAAACACAATAACTATACATATTAAATAAAACATAATTAATTATGAACAAATATACAATTAAACACCATATATATATATTCATTTAATCATGTTTTAAAATCGCAATATATGATAAAATAAACACCCAAAGCTACGTCAACATACCAAAAATGTACCTAAAGCATGCAGATATATATAAAATATGCTTAAGAGATATGGCCAAAATCATGCAGTTTTTGGCCGAGAGGCATGCGCCTCTTCAAGAAGGCGTACTCCTCTTGGTCAGGAGGCAATCAAGGAGGTGTGCGCGTTGCCGTGCTCCTCTTTGAAGACGCACACGCCTCTTTGACAGTGACAGCAGCTACAATTCTACTTAAAACACAAGAAACTTCAAAACAAATGCAAATATTCCAAGTTTGATGTAAATAGGTATAAATCTACAACTAACACTTAATATTTCAAATACTCATGTCTTCATATTATCAAAGGATTATTACTTATTGAAGACACTTTGGAAGCTCCTAAATGAGCCCTCGAAGTTGGTTATATGATTTGAACTCTCTTGAATGCAAGATCACCTTCTTCCTTCAAGAAATGTCTCTTTTCCAAGTTTGGTTTCTCCTCCCCTTCTCCTCTCTTCTCTCTTTTTTCTCTATTATCTCCAAGAACGTTTTTTTTCTCAGCCTCCTCCTCTGCCAAAACTTCAGACGTCTTATCTAACCATCTCCCTTTCCTTTTTAACCACTCACCCTTCCTTACTTCCCATTTTTTCAAGCAAATGACAAGACTTCCCCTTTTTCTTTTCCATCATGAACACACCTTTTATTGCCTTAAAAATCAACTCTCCACATTCAAAATTAGAGAAGTAATGGTGTGGGGTCCAGTCTTTAATGCCAAGATTAAATGGCATTAAATGCAAGTTGTAAGTGGTTAATGATGAGGCGTGTGCCTCATCGATGATGCGCCATAGACACTACGCCATGACGAAGAGGCGCACGCATCTTCGTCTCGGCCTTGCATGGCTTGGGTTTAAATGGGCGAAAGAACTTGGGCTTCTAAAATTTTGGACTTGGGCTTTGAGTGTTTTGGGCTAAGATTTTTTTTTCGGGCTTCTTGAGTTCATTCTAATGTTTTGGGTTTTCTTGCATTCAGAGCTCATACTTCCTCATCATTGGGCTTTCGTTGTGGGCAGACCAAATTGAGAGTGTCTACAGTTTGCCCCTTTGTTTTTTTGAAAATTGAGTTTCTGGAATCAAATTTTTGAAAAAGCAACATGCACAATTAAAGCAGCAAATGATCAAAATGACATACCTGGCCTTCAAGCTTCGCTTAGGCCATCATTCCAATGAATTAAAATTTGAGAAGTCGAGTTTTGAACTTACTGAAGCACCTTGAATCGTGACCGTGATCCTCGGGTTTTTCTGGCCCGATCAACAACTCATTATAATTTGGCGTGAATCTCGAACCTTTCTGACTCGAAATGTCACTTAGTAGAGGCATAAAGAAACATAGTCGTGATCCTCTTATTTTCCTAGCCCGATCAGCTATAATATTTGTATGTGAATCCAGAGCCTTTTTGACCCAAACCCACTCAGTAAAAAAACATTAGTGAAACGTAACTGTGCTTGTCGGGTTTTTCTAGTCCGATCAGTTACTCATTAATACTTTGTCATGATTCCCGTGCCTTTCTGACGCGAGCTTCACTCAGTAAACATGATCCCAGGTTTTTCTGGCCTGAGTCATCACTCTTCATAGTAATCCTGAGTTTTCCTGGCCCTAGTCATCACTCTTCATCGTGATCCCGGGTTTTCCTGGCCCGAGTCATCACTTTTCATTGTGATCCCGGGTTTTCCTAGCCCGAGTAATCACTCTTCATCATAATCTTGGGTTTTTTTGGCCCCGAGTCATCACTCTTCATCGTGATCCCAGGTTTTCTTAGCCCGAGTCATCACTCTTCATCGTGATCCCAGGTTTTCTTGGCCCGAGTCATCACTCTCTGTATTGATGCTTCAATCAAGAAATTTTTAACTCTTTCATATCAAGCTCAGGGTACACTCGTGAGACAAAACAAATAACTTTTCACTTATTATTCAATTCTTCAAAAAATTTATTTTCTTTGTGGGGCCGTCCTCGAGATGCTATTCTGATAAAACATCCCCCCTTTTGATCAACTTCCTTTCTGAAAGTGACTCCTCTCTTGCTTTTTTTTTTTTTTCAAAAAATACCCTTCCCCTCCTTTTGCCTATAAATAGATAACTTTTGCTTTTACTTAAAATCACTTTGCTTTTTAGATTTTAAATTTCTCCTTTTACTTTTCCTTTTCCACTCTCTGACCATGGATGCTCCATGGACCCCAGACCTTTCAGATTGGGACCTGGTACCACCCCCGATTCATCCTTTGCACAGTTTTGGGCTCTTTGCCACTGACGAGGTCCCTCTTCTGGTCCATTCGTCAGGCCACATTCAGGGATCGACTTCTAGCGAGGTTAGTACCTAATTCATTCATTTTTACCTGCAAATAGGATTGGGTAACACTAGGTTATTGTTTATAAATGCACATTTGTCAATTTAACAAAAAGAAATTCCGTGAAATTTCTTGAAATTATGAAAAAAATTAAAAAATTAAATTTTGAAACTGATTGCTGAAATAAGGAGGAGTGCATCTCTTCGGTAAGGTGTCACCTCTTTGATGAGGCACAAGCCTCTTTGGGAAGAGGCACACGCCTCTCTGTGATCAGGCTAAATCAAAGAGGCATATGCCTCTCCGTGAAGAGGCGTACGTCTCCTCACGTGGGGGTGTGCACCTCTGCAATAGGAATTTTAGGAAAAATAATTTCTTTTTAAGCAAGTTTGATTTTAATTCAACTCTTTATTTGTTCTGCAATTTGATTCCCACACTTTCAAAGGTGCTAGGAATTTTAACTGCGCGCGGGTTTGGTACAATAGCTTTCCTGATGTGATTAGGGCTCAGATTCATAATACAGGTTTTTGCGACTTCATTCTTGCTCTCCCTGAGACTCAGGGTAAGACAGACTACCAGCCATTACATGCCATGATGGAGAGATGGTATGAGAGTACCCACACTTTCCACCTCTCATTTGGAGAGTTTACGTTGGATCCCGTCTCCTTTGCTGCCATTAGTAGGATCCCTTGTGCTGGACACTCTGTCCCTTTTGATGCTAGCCTGCATCGGATGACACCAAATAGGGTGGCATACATCCAGACTCTCCTCGGGATGGTCCTAGACATGAAGGGGACCCATACCTTCAATATCGACTCTATCAAGACTTACTATACTTAGGAAAGAGTAGTTGCTGCCACTACTGGTCATGAGATTAACCAGGTAGTTAGGGCCTTTCTCGTCTATCTCCTAGGGATGAATCTGTTTGCTGGCACATCGAGCTTCTTGGACTTGATCTTTCTGATGCCATTGAGAGATCTAGATCTTGTGGCCACCTATGACTGGGGCAGTTATGCCCTTGTATATCTTTATAAGAGTATAGGCGAGACTATCCGAAAGGCGAGGTGGTTCTACGGCTTTTGGCATGCCGTACTAGTATGTTCCCTTCCTTTTCATCTATTTTTTTCTCTCATAGGAATTATTATTATTGTCGCTTAACAATATTTATCTTCGCAGGTTTGGGCCTTGGAGCTAGAGTTGATCATGGGGTTAACCCACTTTCGTGATACCCCATTTCTTGCCATGGTGAGGTGGGGCCCTAATCGAGCTTGGAAGAGACCCATGGCCCGTGTCCATATACATCACGAGCGTCTGAACGCGCTGACCTTTGAGGAGGTACCTAAAAATATAAACTTCAATTAGTGATTATGTTGACATTAAATTAGCTTACTTACCTCATCTCGTCTCCTTTCAACTAAATGTGGAGTTGTGGGGTCCAGAGGAGAATTGGACCCTGGCCATGATCCATTCGAGACCTCTGGCTAGGAAGAGGGTCTTGCTCTGAGGACCTAACTGTAGAGTTTGGTTCCTTGGAGAGAGGATCCATAACTAGCGGATGGGTGGCCGTGTGAGGCGACCACCTCTTCTACCTCCTCGTGGCATGTTCTTTGCTCATCTACTAAAGGGAGATGCTCTAGATCGGGCTTGCGAGGGATAGGAGGTTGATGAGTATATTGAGAGGAGAAAGTCTTACTATTCCGATTTTGTTCACACTCATCTAATTCAGAGGGTGGTCCCAATTGGCTCTACCTCTTAAGCGCTAGCTAGGGCACCAACGTCTCATTCCAGGCTTTCCACATTAGAGAGGCCCCTTCAGCGTCCTTGTTTGGGGCTCCCCTGCGTGCTGATGAGCCTTCGAGTTCTAGTTCCCAAATAATTACTAGTAGGCTTGCTTGACCTCCAAATTTGATGAGTCGATGTTGGATGCCTTCAGGCAAAGTGTGTCGTCAGTTCCTGAGACTAGACACAAGTCTAGAGTCGGTCTTCTTTTCCGAGACTACTACACACGTGAGTGTCTTTCTTCTGGAACCCTGTTCTCACAATTTCCTTAACATAAAAGTTAACATTAATAAATCATAATTCATGTAGGTACCCCATGACCAGGCCAAGGACATGTATCAGGTTGTTGAGGCTCAACGGGATTTCTTGATGAGCGTCACTTAGCAGTAGAAGGTAAGAAATATCACTTATTTTTGCATGTATGCATGCTTTCATTATAACTTACCTTTATAGTGTTTTGACAGGATCGATATGAGGCTAGGATCACCGCCCTCGAGCAGCAGGTCACCACTCTCCAGGTTGATGATGATGACAATGTCAAGGATGAGGGCCAGGACGGAAGTGAGCATATTGATGCTCCATCTGATGAGTAGAGAGCCATCTCAGATTTTTCATTATCTTTCTCATATTAGGAACATTTTCTGCTTTGCGTTGTTTATTTCACTGTTGCAAATTTACAGTTTAACTTAATCATTCACTTTTAGGATTTTCATTTTCTGTTCTGAACGTATGATACAGTATTCTTACTCTATGGACTGTATCTTTGATTAAATCAAATGAAAATTTCATTATAAATTCTCTTTTATTGATAAACGAGTTTCACAGGTGCAGCACAATTGTTCTGATAAAATAAAGGAAAGGTTGTTCTCTATCCAGGAGGAGTTCGCCTTTTCATAGAGGCATGCGCCTCATTATGAAGAGGAGTTGAAGATGTGCCTCTTCTCATAGAGGCGTCACCTCATCGATGAGGTTAATGCCTCTTTAATAGGCCTCTGCAGCTTATAAATAACCCTTAATCTTCACCAAATCCCTGACTCCCTCTTCCTCGATTTTCCTCAATTTTCTTTCTCTGAAACACATTGAAACTCCCCAAAATGACCGAAAGAAGCTTGAGGAAACTGCAGTCGATCTTGAAAAACTTAGATGGTGGATCTTGGTCTAGTTTGGAGTCGTTCTATCTATCCACTTTTCGATCTCTTCATGCTAGGAGAATCAATTTCCCATTTCTTCATGTTCTTGCTCAATTTTGGGACTCTCAGAAACATGTCTTTCGATTTAACATTGTGGAGTTATGCCCCCTGTCGAAAGAAGTCGAAGCTATTCTAGGTTCTCAACTGAGCTCTGCTTATCAAATTACCGTTCCTCCAATTAAAACTCCGGACTTGCAATCCATGCAAAGTCAAATGGCTAGAATGTTCAATTTTTTTGCCTCGGTCATCTCTTCAACACATTCTCTTTTGGAAGCTGTAGTGGCTATGGATAATGCAGAAGTGTATCGGCCTCGAATGTTGGCTTTTTGCTTGTATGCTCAGTTCCTATTAGTTTTACACTTCGGCAACTATGATTTTAAAATTTTGCATGTTTTGGATCAGGTGGAAGCTAGCTTGAACCCCTTCCCACTTATCTTGGCTGAAACCATCATCGGACTCGATAATTTCGCGGAGACAAAATGGTTTTCTGGAAGTCCAATGCTTCTGGAGGTTAGTTGTCTTTATTCAATTCTACATCCATTGCTCTTTCTATAATTCTTCATTTCTTGCATTCATAATCTATACATGCATGGTTTCATGAAAAATTGAGGTTAGTGGAGCCTCCTAGGGACATCATTCATTACAAAGCCAAGCACTATCGCACAAGGAGACTCCATCCCATTCTAGATGATGTGTGGAGCTAGTTGTCTACCTTTCCTGATGCTTTGATCCAGTGGATGTGTCCATGGTGGAGATTGCAGCATGTGACCATATGATCCTACACATATTGTGTTCCTATAGTCGGTCTTCATTTTGCCCCTTTTTACAACCCTGCTCGACTTTGTAGGCAATTGATTATTGGACTAGTACACGAATTCGAGCCGAGGCCTCTCTCTCAGAATTTTCTAGTCAATTTAGTAGGAACCTGGCCTCACAGAACCATTTTGAGGCGTATTGATTACAATGGAGATATGTCTATTGATGATCAGTATAAGGAGTAGATCCAATTACAACACACAGAAGGATATGAGTTTATAAGAAATAAAAAGACAAAATAATTACAAGTGTCAAGCACTTCTGGTGTTCCACAAAAGAAAAGAAAGCAAGGCTAATTTATGTAATTTCCCCTTTATTTCCCTTTTTTGTTAGATGAAATTTCTTTTTTAGTTAAACAATTTGTAATAGATATTTAATGCAATGCTTAACAGTAACAAAATGCAATCTATTTCATTTAAATTAGGCATAAAGCAACTATACATTTTTGCTTCTAAAAATATCTCTTATTGTTAATTGGCTTGGCCTTGAAAGTTTTCCAATTAACTATTTTCTCTCTCTCCTTTTTTATGTCCTTTACTTTTGCCTGGATCGCCTCTTTCAAAGTTTTCAATCCAGTAGGAATTTTTAATTTTTTACTTTTTTTGTCTCTAATTTTTACCTAGGCAACCTCTTTTTGATGTTTTCTCCCTAGCGAGACTCTATAGAAAGTACTTCTTCAGTTTGTCAAGATTGATGGGCTCTCTGAATTCATTCCCTTCTAGATCAGATAGAATAGTTGCTCCCTTAGAGAACAGTTTCTTTATTAGATAGGGACCCTACTAGTTCGGCTTAAATTTCCCCCGTGGATCATTCATGATTGGTCTTGTGAGCTTTAGTACCAAATCACCCTCTTTGATCTTGCTCGGCTAGATCTTCTTATTGTAGGCTCGAGCTATCCGCTTTTGATAAAGCTATGAGTGATACATGGCTTTCATTCTTTTCTCATTTAACAGTATCAACTAGGCTGGTCGACTTTCTACCCACTGACACTCAGGGATCTTAGATTCCAACAGAACCCTTATGGACCGAATTTCCATCTTCACAGGCAGTACTGCCTCACACCCATATACTAATGAAAATGAAGTTGCGCTCATGGATGTTCTAGTAGTAGTTCTATAAGCCAGTAATGCAAATTGCAGATACTTAGACCAATCCCGATAGTTTTCTAACATCTTGGACAAGATCCTCTTTACGTTCTTATTGGCAACTTCTATTGCTCCATTCGCCTACTGTCGATAGAAAGATGACCTGTGATGCTCGATCCTGTATTCTTTCAGTAAAGCAGTTATTTTTGCCTAAAACTAAACACTGTTATCATAGATGATGCGATGAGGCAAACCATATTTACAGATTATATTCTTCTCAGTGAACCTTGCCATTTGTTTCGATTCGACTGTGGTGTATGACTCTGCCTCAACCCACTTGGAGAAGTAGTCAATTGCCACTATAATGTACCGGTGACCATTTGAAGCTTTCAGCCTTATCTCTCCTATAATTTCAATTCCCTAAACTACGAACAACCAGAGAGAAGTCATCCCTTGAAATTCCATGAAAGGTAGGTGACTAATATAGCCATATGTTTGATAGTTATGAAACTTCTTAATCTCACACAATCTGTCTCCATCATCAACCAAAAATAGCCTTGACGTGCAATTTTCTTTGCCAAAATCGTTCCATTCATATGCAGACCGCACACCCCTTTGTGGATGGCTTCCATGAGCTTCTGAGCTTCATCTCTGTTTACACACCTCAAATGTACCCCAACCGGTGCTCTTTTATACAACATTTTGTTATGACTGATGAATTGATAAGACAACATCCTGAGAGACATCCTTTCTTTTCTATCGGCATCCTAGGGAAATTGTCATATTTCTAAATATTGTTGTAAATCATGAAACCATGGCTTTTCTGTAGAGTTGACCGGTATCACCCTTACTTCTTCATAACAAGGGATTCAAGATTTTACCAGAACAAGAGGTTTGACTTTTGTCCATTCTCCTCCTTCCAAAGTTGATGCTAGGGTAGCCAAAGCATCCGCTATCTGATTCTCCTCCCATGGTAAATGAACAAGTTTACACTAGGTGAAGGATAACAAAATAGTGGCTGAATAATCCCATTATGGTCTTAACTTATCTTTCCTTACTTCCCACTGTTTGGTGATCTATTTAACTACAAGCATGAAATCTCCATATACTGTGACCTCTTCTGCCCCCAGATTCTGTACAGCTTCTAACCCGAAGATACAAGCTTCATATTCAACTTGGTTGTTGGTGACTTCAAATTCTAATCTTTTCTCCATTGGTATTATTTCTCCTTCTAGCGAGACTAGAATAACACCAATACCTGCTCCTCTATTATTAACTACTCCATCGAAATACATCACCTATACCTAGACTTCTATTGCCCCCAGGTGCTCATCTGGGAACTCTAATTCCTACTCTTGTCCATCGTCTACTGGATTCTGAGCTAGGAAGTTTGCAATAGCTCTTCCTTTTACTATCTTCTTTTCCATGTAGTCTATGTCAAATTCAGTTAACAAGACTAACTACCTAGCCAACTTTCCTATGAGCGACGGAGTTTGCTCGAGATACCTCAGGGCATCATGTTTAGAAACTACTTGAACTCTATAGGATTGAAAGTAATGCCAGAGTTTCTTTGTTGCCCAAATCACAGCCAAACATGTCTTTTCTACCAAATTGTAACTGACTTCATACGGTAGAAACTTCATGCTTAAATAGTACACTGCGTGCTCGACTTTGCCATCGTCTTCTTGGGCTAACATTGCACCAATCTCTTCCTTCTTGATTCCCAGATAAAGAATCATAGGTTTACCTGGTCTTGGTAGTTATAGTACCGAAGGATTCATCATATAATTTTTGATGATTTCAAAGCCTTGCTGACACTTATCATCCCAGATCACTGGTTAATTCTTTCTAAGAAGCTTAAAGATTGACTTACAGATAGTAGTCAACTTAGCTATGAATTTGTTGATGTATTACAGTCGTCTGAGGAATCCCCTAACTTCTTTCTCATTATTTGGTACAGGAATCTCTTGGATCACTTTGGCTTTATCTGGGTCCACTTCGATCCCTTTTTGACTGATAATATGTCCCAACAACTTTCTTGAGGTTTCCCTGAATACACACTTTCTCAGATTTAACCTAAGATTGTACTTCTCAACCCTAGTTAGGAACTTGTCTAAAGCTGAGTTCACTATCATGTCATCTATGTACACCTTGATTTCTTTATGGACCATGTCATGCAACATAGTGGTGGCCATCCTCTGATAGGTGGCTCCTGCGTTCTTTAGTCCAAACGGCATGACCAGGTAACAGTAAACACCCCACTCAGTGGTGCATGAAGTCTTCAGCTTGTCAATTACTATCATCATAATTTGGTTGTACCTTGAGAAACTATCCATGAAAGAGTACATGGCGCTGGAGGCCGCATTATCAATTAGAGTGTCGATATGTGGCAAGGGAAATTCATCTTTCGGGCAAGCTTTATTTAGATCCCTATAATCCACGCATATTCTGACCCTTCCATCTTTCTTTGGAACCGAGACTATGTTGGCTATCCATTGGGTATCATCGACCACTTCTAAGAATTTCACTTTCAGCTACATTTCAACCTCTTCCTTGATCAAGAGAGCCCATTCCGGCCTTAACCTCCTCTGTTTCTACTTAATCGGTGCAATGTGAGAACATGTAGGAATTTTATGTTCTGTGATCTCTCTGTGGGTCCCAGGCATATCCTCATAACTGCAAGCAAACACTTTTTATCTTTTCTTTAATACTCCTTCTATTTTTATTCTCTCATCATTAGTTAGATTAGAAGTTAGAAGTATATTTTTAGGATTATCGTATGTGCACTGAATTAATGTCAAACATATACATGAAATGATCATCACAAACATAATAACCGTTAAGGAACACATCACACAAATAGGCAAAGTCAGAGTTTATTGCATTAACTTTAGAATAAAAAAGATCATCAGTGTTAAACATATTGGAAAGGGAAACATCAAGGTCATCATAAAAAAATCTATGATTGACTTAAAAATAAAAGACTCGAAGGCGCACTCCCTCTCCTAATCATCAACTTTCTTTGTCTCCGTTGTAGAGATGTCCTCTTCCAGCTCTGAAAGCTGCACTAACTCTTCTACTATTGGCTCCTCAACAGCTGGTTCTTTGATCCCATTTACTTGTTTAGCAAAGATTTTAAAACCGGGGATCAATTTCTTCGATATCATCACTGGTTTTGGATTGCCTGTGTATAGGTAATTAGTGCCTTCTGCTACAAACGTCTCCCACAGCGCATGCTTCTTGGCTTTACCCTTTGATTTCTTAAACTTCTGATATCCCAATCCATGCTTCAGAATGGGGACTTTCGGCTCAACGAACTCCGATGGACCCTGTTGGTTCTTCCCCATCCCCATTCCAAGTAAGAAGTTCAAACCCTTCATCATACTTGCTATCTTCAGGTTCAGTTCATCTTCGTAAATCATACAGACTTCAAAACCTGGATTGATTGGGATTTCATTGGGTGTTAGCTTTAAGGCAGCAATGGCAGCTTCAGTTTCTGCCGAGATGGTTACCACTCGCCCTTCGTGTGGGAATTTAATCTTCTAATGCAAAGTCGAAGGAACTCCTCCAAGAGGGTGGAACCATGATCTACCGAGTAAGATAACAAAAGTAACCAGAATGTCAATCACATAGAGATTGACCCATGCCTCTATGGGTCCCGTTTTGATCAATGCTTTACAAGTTCCCACCACTAGCATTTTTATATCATCATATGCCTTAATGACCACTTCTGATGGTTTTAAATCTGCCACAATTAGACCCAACTTTGGTAAAATTTTTAAGGGACAAACATTGATAGCAGACTCGTTGTCCACCATCATATAGCACGTCAACTTTCCTTTAACTTCAGCTTTTATGAATAAAGTTTTATGGTGATCCCTCCCTTCTAGAGGCAAATCCTCATTTGTAAACATCACAACTCCTTTAAGACTCTTGGTTAACGAACACACCACTTGTTCAAGACTATGATTGATTAGAACTTTTTTGTTGTCCAAAGCCATCACTAGTGCTTCCCTATAGGCTTTGGAGTTCATCGGCAACTCCCAAACACTAGCGAGAGTCCTTTCCTCTCTCTTGGCTTTAATTACTTCCTCATCTTTCTTCTCTTCCTTATCTGAGTCTGTAATCTTTTTCTCTAAATCCATTTCTTTCTTCTATAGCCTGGCAAATTTTGCTTCCCCTTCTTTCCCCTTACCTTTTCCAGTTGGAGGGATTTCTTCTTGTCTACTGGCTTCCCACAAATTAATTAGACTATCTCCCTCCTCGTCGGAACTCCAGATGTCTAGAACATTGATTTTAAGCCCCTTGATCTATTGATTCAGGTTCATTTTTTTGGTGTGGTGGGAGCTGTGTCAACAAAAGAATCAAAGACATGCTCTTTTGTCAATCCAGTGTTAATCATGAGGATGTGGGGATTTGGTGGTGGCATGTTTTGATAATTTGGTAGGGGATTGTTTCTGGTGTTTGGCTTATGAGTTTCGGGGTCTGCGATTTTCCCGAAATCAATCAGGTCTTGAATTTTATATTTCAGGCGACCGTAGTTATTAGCATTATGTTTGATTATCGGATGGTATCTGCAGTACAGTTTTGGGTCAGCGGGCGGGAAAGGTGGTCTTTAGGGCAAAGGCCATAGCAGGTTATTTTCGATTAGCTTTTCAAGAACCTTGGAAAGAGGTTTTCCCAGGTTGGAGAATCTGCGGGGTTCTCTGATAGCATTGATCTGGACATTGTGACTTAAATTGACTCCACTACTAGACCCACCTCCTTCTCTGCTTGTGGATCTCCCACTGAAAGATTTTCTTTCCTGTGCCAGATCAGATTCCTTTTGCACCCTAAATCCTTCAGCTTCTTGGAGAGTGGAAGCATGCACCCCTTAATTGCTATTACTAATTGATCATTCTCAATAGGCATGTGTTTCATCTATGCTAACTTTGCTCTCTACCTGATCAAGTAATCAGCGAAGGGTTCGTTGAACTTCTGCCTTATATTCTGCAGATCCCTCAAAGACGCTTCCATATGAATATTAAGACTATATTGCTTGACAAATGTTATGCACATTCCCTCCCAATCAACTTGGATATGTGGTTCTAAGGAATAATACCACCTGATTGGTGCGTCTTCACGAGACAAGGAAAATTGCTTGACAATCTGCGTCTTGTTCAAGCTGGTTGTTCTCATGTGGGTTACATACTATTTAAGATGCAAATGGGGATCCTCAACACCGGTGAACTTCTTCATGGCGGGAAACCTGAATTTCCAAGGTAACGGATCATCATCTTTACCCAGACTTAGGTTGGAATAGTTTATCGGAGCATCTATCCCTTTTTCTTTCATCCGTAATTGCATCTAAGCCATAGTCTTAATAAGGTCTTTGGCCCATTCCATTTTTTCTATATTTTTCCTGATCATCATCTAGTTACTGCCCCCTCAGATTTTTTGCATCAAGATCAAAAGGCCTTGGTGGAGGTGCAGATGGTTCTTGTCTACCTTGTCTTTCTTCTACCATTACTTCTCTCATAATCGCTCTAGTTTGTTCAGTAATTTCTACTTTAAACTATTTCGGGTCAAAACTTGCTGATGCTATTTCTTTCAACATTCTAACTAATCGACCGGTGCTGGAGTGTGTCCAAGCAGATGATTGATTTAGATCTATATTTATAACCAATTCATATTAGAAACATGCATGGCATGTATGCATGATATGCAATTCTATCTCTAATGCATTGAAAGAAATAAATAAATAAACTTCCTATTTACATATTGCTTAACACAAAAGACAAAGCTCTTCAAATCGATAACTCCACCCTTATTTCGCCTGCACGCATATTTAATAGTGAGTTTCTTGTCTTAGGATTGTTGGTCGGGTCTTAATTATCAACAGCGGATAACAAAACCGTCATATGCAAAGAAACTCTCAAAATGATACAAACAAATAACAAATCCTTTGAATAAAGCTAAAGTCCACTCGAATGGGCTTAGTGGGCATGAAGGGCCCAATTTTGACATGGTCCATTTGTAAATGGGCTTGGGCTTTATTGTAAGACTTGCTAAATGGCACAATACACATGCATTTGGAAAAAAAATCTTAGTGGAAGTTGCTAAGTCATTACATGAGCTGAGTCAAGGGTAGTAAGCTACGGCTCCCACAACTATATACCTCCATTATGTCTCCCTACTTAAGGGTCCGTGCAATGTGGATAAGTATGTGCTATGAGTGGTAATAGGCGATATTCCACCACCAGGTCTGAGTGAAACACAAGTAGCAAAGTATGGACTATTACCAGTTATTTAGGGACTAATGTGTACATTGTGTGATCGTGTGTAGTGAATGCAAATAGTTTGCAAAGGAAATAACAAAATAGTCAAAAATGAAAAATTACAAAACATAGGAATTAATTTCTCTATCCCTAGTGGAGTCACCACTATAGGCGGCGGGGTTTAGCACGCGCCCAAGTGTTTGGTGGCCACGGCACTATACAAGCTAGGGCCTGCCAGGAAATACAAAATGGGATTAGGGCCCATATTAGAGATAGAGTCGCCACCCGGATAAAAGCCAGGACACACTGTACAGCAACTGGATTCCACAGAAGATACCCAGAAGCCGTCTTCAGAGATCAGGTTCGAAAACTAGGTATGGGCTTTCGGAATGCCCACCCAACCTTTCGGTTGGCCTCCATGTGTGTTTTGTATTTTATTACCTTTGATACTTGGATTATTTCCTTATTACTGTTGAATTGCAGTCATTTCCATTTTTATTATTTTTACCAAATTTGCACATTAGTCCTGTTAATGCTATTTACCTTGACAATCAATCACAAATAAATATATTTACAACCATTCATTCCAAATAAATGGGGAAGGGATTAAGGATTACAATGTTGTACAATTGATATAATAATAAAACCTCTCAAGAACTAATTAATACAATATACAAATTTAGTGATTAAAAATCACTCTTAATAATGAACTTAAAATCCCTATAAAACAAGAAAATATTAACCTCCCTCACAAATAGAGAATTTAGGGTTAGGTTTCAAACACAATAATTATACACATTAAATAAAACATAATTAATTATGAACAGATATACAATTAAAACCAATATATATGTATATATATATATATATTCACTTAATCATGTTTTAAAATCACAACATATGACAAAATAAACACCCAAAGCTACATCAACATACCAAAAATGGACCTAAAGTATGCAGATATACATAAAATAAACTTAAGAGATATGGCCAAAATCATGTAGTTTCTGGCCAAGAGGCTTGCACCTCTTCGAGGAGGCGTACTCCTCTTGGTCAGGAGGCATAAAAAACAATCAAGGAGGCGTGTGCCTCTTCCTCTTTGACAGTGACAGCAACTACAATTCTACTTAAAACACAAGAAACTTAAAAACAAATGCAAATACTTCAAGTTTGATGTAAATAGGTATAAATCTACAACTAACACTTAATATTTCAAATACTTATGTCTTCATATTATCATCATACAAAC